>PVIC010006458.1:0-54157 GCA_004025085.1 Thryonomys swinderianus
AAGAGAAAAGCAAACCGGGGAACGTGAAGATGGAAGACCAGGAAAAGGAAAAAAGTGAGATTTTACTTCTGCAGCATTTGTAAAGCGAGTTCAAAATGTTTAAGGAAAGCAAACAATGCCTATGAAAATTATTAAAATGGGGTTATGACAACAGAAAGAATAAAATTAAATTGAAAAAAATTATCAAAGTACTCATCAAACAAGAAGCAAGAGTGAAGCCAGCGGCGCTGAGGGAGAACAAAGCTTGGCAAAGGTCTGATGGTGAAGGTGGAGGGAAAAGATGGGGAAACTGAGTCACACCTGCAGCTCAGAGGGACAGTCTGCTAGCTCCCACATGGCCTCTCGCGGGACGGACAAACGGCAGAAGCCAGCAATATTACGATATGCGGAATGACACGAGTCTGCCCTGTATCACATCACCACAGGGCCATGAAGTGTGATCTAAATAGGGGGCAAACAAATGCAAAAAATGATTACAGCAAGGACACGTTGCCAATCCCCTTCATAATCCTCCCTCTCACTTCGAACGCACTCATTACAACATCCGTGTCCCTCGCAGGAGCAGCGCGGGGCCCTCTTTCCTGACTGCTCTTATGAAGTGTAATTAAAAGAAATGCAGTGAATTCTGCAGCAAGTGCAACAATTTTACGAGCACAAGGTAGCTCATAAAAACGTGAGACTGTGTCCTCACCCACCATAGTCACTGTCCGGCTCTTCCCCCGAGTCAAAATGATCTTGGAAGGAAGGGCAGTGTCTTGAATCCATTCAGTCCATCAAGGGGGCTAAGACAGTGTGACCATAGTTACTCACAAAAAGTAACTTCCTGGACTGCTTGAGAGGGTGACCCCGTGTGACCGAAGTGAGCTGGAATGTTTAAGGGGATGCATGGCAATGTGTCTTCTACTATATAATAATTTTAATTTAAATATTTACCCATTGCACTTACGAATTGCTGTCCAAAGGGCTATTTTAAATAAGCGACTTTGAGTCTCACCCAGTACTTAGGAGAACTGCAGGACAAATCTCAGTCTGTTACTTTGGAACCAATTCAGAGTGACAGTCACTACATTTACCTACACATTTTTTCTATAGTAACAAAAATTAATTAAAAATTCTTCAAGTCCTCCTTTCTCATCTAGTGTCTACAAACATGCAAACTTTCTGAAGAGTGAGAAGCCACAATAAAATATTCTTTGGAGAGACCAGTTTTATAGGGGCCTTCGATGTTCACAAACACTGAGTTTCATATACCTAAGTCAGTGGGATGTTCCCTCCATTCCTTTATTACCTCTTAATTTATGAATTTACTACACAGCCTTTCCAATTGCCTATTCCAATTTTAAGCTCTTCCATTATTTTGTGGGTGGTGAAGTATGATGCTTTTCAAAAAACTGTTCCACTCCGCTTAGACTAAATTGAGTTTCTTCATCACATGCCACAAAGGAATGTATTGGAATATTTTCTGCTCTAGGTGCATAGTGTCTGTCTGTTTGTTTGTTTGTTTGTTTGTTTGTTTGTTTCACTTTACATGTACATAAATCCAGACTGAGAGCTTAAACTGCCCAAGCGCTTTTGGTATCCAGGTAGTTTCATGACTAATAAATCAATGTCGTCTGCATACAGGGTTTGGGATACCATGAGCCTGCTCTTCCTGCGGGCCAGTGGCTTCTTTCATACCCTGATATGTCTGATGAAAAGAAAAGAAAAAGTAAAAGCAATGGTTAGTGATACGGTCAATTTCTGGGTGAGGCAGTGTGAGACTTAGATTTTTTTTTCCTGCTAATTAATTCATGGTGTGATCCGTCCACACCCTTTTATCTCAGGTGTCATGATAATTACTCTGAAGAAAGCAGCATGAGAGCAGATGCCTCAGACCACGCAGTGGGCTCTGGGTTACTGCCTTCACCGGATGTGGATCGAAAGTACTTCTTTCGTTAAAACCTCGGCTGCTTCTGAACTGAGCATGCGCACACTCTCTCCTGCCCTTATTCCCTAAATAACATAGCCCGGAAGCTACTTCTACAGTGCTGTATAAGGTGCTGTCATTAATCAATAGACGATTCAGATTCTATAAGAGCACATGCATTAGTTTGAGTAAGGAAAGCTTTTCCTAGCTGGTTGTTGCATTTATTCCAATAATATATTCTAGTAACAGTGGTGCGTAACTTCCATTAGTAAGTTCCTTCCACAGATGAACTCTCATTGGCAGGCCTTATGCTATTAAATCACCATTACCTGCTGGCTTAATTAGATATTTTAACATTTGCTCAGCAAGTTTAGATGTTGCATGGGCCCCAAAGGTCAACAGTACTAACATTGTCTCTTCACTCACTTTAGGCCATCTGTCTACACAAACACGCATGACTTTGTGTCAATTCTTAGCAACTCAGTTGTTTTATATCCAAGGGACCTTGATCAAGGGAGATCTGTAGTCCTTCCAAAAAGAGACTTCTGTCTACTCTGGTTAATTTTTCTTTCTAGTCAACCAAGAAAATTATTTATTCAGGTGAATCAATTACAGCAAATTCTAGCAACCTAAAATGAGCAGTGCAAAGATTAGGACCAGAATTTTCCTGCTGAATAATGAGTTATTCAAGTATGCACAGCTGAAATTGCTATACCTTCTCTCTTCCTAGAGAAATAAAAGGCTAATACATTTAGCACTTTCAGAGAGAATAATGTAATCTCCAGATAAAAGAATAATGTTTGCTACATGGAACACAAGACATCAGAGTTGGAATAAGTCTGCCAGAGTGAAAATTATAAACACAATTGCCTATGGTCAAAAAATTCTACTAAGTAATCTCACAGTTCACACTGCCACTGGAACTCAGGGAAATAGCACAAATAAGAATGATCCAGTATTCTTTGAATCTGGTACGCAGAAGGCAGCTAGGAACATCTGCCACAGGTACAAAGCAGGGCACCTTCGTGTGGGAAAGACAGTAGCCCTGTGGGAAGGGATACAGAGGAAAGAAACACAACATAAACTTATGATAAACTACCAGACGGGATATTGAGTGCGCACGCACACACACACACAAAGACACGATACAATCATTAATATACTCATTATGTCTTTGCTTTCCTATTATGCAAATTGTAAACTATGAATCAATAACATAAGACATTCAAAGGATGCAATAAAGAGTAAAAACTGAGATTGGTGACTCCGTTCTTCTCCATGAATCCTCTCAAGCAGTCCAGAAAACACACATTTCTTTACAGGTCATTGGTTTAAGGGGAAAAGGATTCTTAGGCTCATTTATATTCACTTATATGAAATGAATATAAATAGAATTATATTCACTTAGGTGAAATAATTCCTCCTTTCAATGTTTTATAAATCTAGGCATTCTTAAGAACTCTCACATGTCTGGCCTTTTAAATTTTCACCCTGCTTTCTTTTACAGAAAGAAATGGCTCTTAAACCCTAACGGAATTTTGAATCTAAATATTCAACTGCAGTGACAATTTTGTAAAGCACAGACAGGAGAATAAACCTGGCCTTTATGTGGGTCATCTGAATTAAATTAAATGTAAAAATAATCTTTAAAGGGTAGTAAGCATTTCCACAGTATGGACTCTGGCTCGTATGGAATCCAAGCGGGTCGCCCAAAGGCTCCTGGGTCGTGTAGCCGTGTTGACCTCGGGGAAGTGGTGGGATCTGAGGTCTAGGAAAAGAATAATGAGTCATTATCTACCTTCGTGAGGCGTCTTGTGATCTCTCCGCCATGCCGCTGCAGCCACACTGGTTGCAGGGTGTTGCCTAGTCTTGGACATCCAGGCTCCCAAACTGTGAACCAAATAAAGCAACTTTCTTTATATAATACCCAGCCTTAGGTATTTTATCATAGCCACAGAAAACAGCCTAAGGTGGTATCTATCTGTAAGGAAAGGACACAGTACCTTTGGGAAAACTCCATAGCTAAATTGAATCAACATCGATGCCTCTTATAATTCCAAAACCTAGACGTTCATTTAGCATAAAGTATACGCTCAATCCATACATTGCAGTGGAGTCAGGGCTACCGTCTTTCACACACAGGAAAATATAAGGTCATTGTTTCAAATGAGGCCTGTAAGAAAGGATTGCTGGTAGATAAACACAATTTTAAGCATTTCTGACTTGCTGCCCCTTTCACTGAAAAGGAAAGGTTGTCCTGGAGAAATAAGAATCATGTATTGAAAATACACTCACGCATTCTCCCCAAATCCCTGGGTCCCTTTTACTTGAGCTATACAGGTCATTGCTACCCAGATATGTGTAGAAAAGTAAATCGATGAATGTACAGATGACAATTCGTTTATCCAAGAGATACACATCGGAAGTGACTCACATGACAATACTGACAAAGTGGGCAAAAGAGGGAAGATTGATTTCACTTTATCTTCTGTGAAGATTGTAAATTTTTAAACCAAGATAATTGTAAGATAAAATAAACATGATTCTCTCTAGTAGAAACCTCTGAGGAAGTGATTACAGTCTCATTTCCACAAATGATTCATTTGGAAATTGTGGAAAATAACTTTACTTCCAAATAATTTAATTTCTCACACTCCCAAGCAGGAGAATGGAATTTGATATGTTTTCTTCACTGAGAATTGGCAAAGCCTCAGTTAACTGAAGAGGGAAATCTTTCTAGATTCATTTCTTGAAATGTAAGATAGAAATATAATACAAATTGAAGATCTTTGCCTGAAATTTGTTAAAGTACATAAGATTCCGTGATATTATCAGTAAAACCAATAAAGTTTTGAACACATTAGTAGTTTTGCATTGTGTAATTAGTGGGCTCAGGAGAACCATTTAAAATGATACTACTTAATAATAGAAGAAAATTACCATTTTCAATTATTCATTTTGTATAGAAGAAGATAAAATGCTGATGTTCTGTGGGCATTTAAAGGAGCATTTTGTTATAGTGAATAAATGTAATGTTCAAATATTCCATATTTTTGTGTGTATAAAAGGCCAATTCATAAATTCTGCCATTGAATTAAGTACACAAGGGTGTGATAACATCTTGAATTAACTATATGACTGGTATCAAAATAAAATCTAACGTGAACTGTAAATCTAATAATAACATCAGGTCTCTTGAGAAAGGAAAGAAACCCATAGACCAGCATATTATTTTTCATGTGAAATATGCCTGAGTACTTCTTTACAGAAAATGTAGTGCTATTTCTTACTGGCATGATTTTAAGTGCCAATTAAAACTTAAAACTTCAACTTGTAACCCAACATAAACTTCACCCATAAATGACAAATTCAACAAAGCAGCACTGAATTCTGTGAGGTCAGGTTTTTGCAAATTAAATGTGCCCTTTAAAAAGTCACTACCCAATTGAGAACTGTCAATTCCAAATTATAAATAAGAAAGTCAGATGACAGCCAAGCACCCAGCAATCCCACTGAAATATTTGTTATAGTTTTTATGCTCTCATAATTCATATCCTACTCACAAAGTCTTGCAGTTTACTTGGGAAGACAAATTGGAAAATGATAATTATAGGAGAGTACCAAATAAGCCAAGCTGCTGACAGAAACAGGTATTATAATGGACTTCCCTTCCTGGGAAATTTTTTTTAAAAAATGAATAAAAGTCAAGTAATATTTAAAGAGCGAGGATAAAACAATAGGCATGAAAAGGGGTTTCCAGAAAGAAGTTTTCAGCAGTTGTGAATACACGGTATGGAAAAGTGTGAGGACAGGTCGGAAGCGTTACCCGGAGTTTCAGATAAAGAAAAGAATCGTGTCCGGGAGAGGGAGACGGGGGTCTCACATGGAACAGCCTCCTTATGCTCCCCAGAGAAGGTTCTGGCAGGGGAATGACTGATCTGATTCTCTTCAGAGAGATCTAGCTCAGCCCCAGCAGAAAACAATCGACGAAAACATTTCCACTGAAATCAGAATGATCTACTATGAGCCCGTCATTGAATACACAGGAGAAATAATGGGAATTTAAACTTGGGAAGAAGCACCAGTGGGAACAGAAATAAGAAAGGGACTGCACGGGCTGGAGGGTTAGCTCAGTGGTTCCGGCGCCTGCCTCGCAAGCATAAGGACCTGAGTTCGATCCCCGGTTACCACATAGAATGCTGGGCGTGGTGGCTCACGCCTGTCATCCCAGCACTCGGGAGGCAGAGACGGGAGGATTGCTGAGTTCGCGGCGGCTTGCCTGGGCACCATAGTGAGCTCAGGGCCAGCCTGAACTACAAAGCGAGACCCTGTCTCCAAAAAAAAAAAAAAAAAAAAGAAAGGGACTGCACGAACCGCTAAAAACGTTGTATCTCCTCGGCTGGAGCCAGAAAGTTACAGCACTTGCCCTTTAGGGGAGAAGTTCCTAATTTTTCAAGTTCCAAAAGGTATTAAATTTTTCTCTGCTGGGCTGTGAACTCACTTTAGAGAAATATCCTTTAATTCCTTCCATTGTCTCCATTTCGGGATGGGATTATTCATCCTCTGTCTGCAGCACCATGGCGTTCGGGGGGGAAAATAGTTGTTCCCACATTCAAAGTCCTGTGGCTGGAGAGGAATTCAAATGGAGAGTCTCCCAGAGCCCTGATTTAGATGACGGGAAGCAGAGGTTTTCGAATTGATATTTAAATGAGATTTTGAACTTCAAGCACATGCTGGAGTGGGTGGAGAATTTGGGAATGGTGAGCTGAAGGGAATGTATTTTTCCCACAGAAAGGACACAGATTTGTAGAGATCAGAGGGCCCACTGCTGTGCGTAGACCCCTCCAAGTCCTAATTCCCAGTACGTGTGGCTGGAACCTTCTGTGGAAATAAGGTCTTTGTAGAAGGAGGAAGATGCAAATGGAGCGTCCCGGGTCGGGGTTAGCCCTAGAGAAATGACTGACAGTTTCATAAGAACAGAGAAGGACACAGGGAAGGTGAAGGAAAGACACCAGGAAAAACACTCTGTGGGCACAAGTGGCACCTGAAATGACCTATGTAGAAATCAAAGGACACGGGAGAAGCTGACAGTGGGCATGGAGAGAACCCTCTCGCCAGCCAGGAAGGCCTGGCCTGCAGCTTGACTTCAGACTGCCAGCTGCCCGACTAAGAGAGAAAAAACGGATGTTGTAAAACCCTCAAGTTGTGACGCTTGACAAGTCATGACAGCCCTGGAGACTAATATAAACATAAATCTAGTCGTACTGCTACGGGAAGGCCGATGAGGTTATGGGTGCAAAGTGACCGGTTTACTATGCGGACAGTGGATAGGGAAGTACATGGGGATTGTTAAATATTCAGTCCTCACCACTGGTACTGTAGGGACTGGGGACGTAGCTCAGTGGTGCCAGGACTGCCTGGTCAGAGCAGGGTCCTGAGTTTGATTCCTGGTACCAGGAAAGGAAAACAGAAAAAACGGATACCTCGTAGAAATACTGAATTTAGGTATTTTATTAAACAAGTTCACATCGGGATGGAAGAAAAGAGATCAAAGAAATCCTAAAAGTTGGTATGACCCAGAAAGTGAAACTGTAACGCAGATTCTTAGGCACGTTTCAGTGCTGGAGAAAAAAGGTCACAAAGTCAAGATGTGGAGGAAGGATGATTGAGAGACCTGCAGAGAAACAAGGGCTTCTAGAAGCAGACAAGTGACCAGCACCAGAAAACAAACATGCTAAAAATGTGCGTGGAAACACAGGTGTGTTGTAATTTAGGGCTGATTTTTTTTTTAATTTTGTCTGCTAAACTGGACACAATACGGCTTGCTGAATTTAAGAAGGAAGATGGAGAAGGAAGAGATTTGAGGAGGAGATGAAAATCTGGGAAATGGGGGCTGATCGTAGGCCCCCACGGAGAGAGTGTACCTCGCTCAGGGGCAAGTCTGCACCCAGGGCAGGGCGGGCCTATCGGGTGCTGAGCTGCCCGCCTTCGCAGGGGCCGATTACGGGAGCCCGCGGCTCAGCGGAATCGCAGAGCAGGGCCGATGGAGAAGCGAAGGGAGGAAGTGTGAATCAGGGATCAGAGTACGAGGCAGTGAGGATGGGTAAAAATGAGCAGCAGGGGGCCGGAGGGTTAGCTCAGTGGTTCCGGAGCCTGCCTCGCAAGCGCAAGGTCCTGAGTTCGATCCCCGGTAACCACATACAATGCTGGGTGTGGAGACACGCCCGCCAACAATCAACACCGCATACCACAATGCCGGGTGTGGTGGCTCACGCCTGTCATCCCAGCACTCGGGAGGCAGAGACAAGAGGATTGCTGAGTTCGCGGCGGCTTGCCTGGGCACCATAGTGAGCTCAGGGCCAGCCTGAACTACAAAGCGAGACCCTGTCTCAGAAAGCAAAAAAAAAAAGACCACCAGACTGAAGGTGCCGGGAGGCCCGTGCCCACCGCCGGCTGCCTGGTGGCTGCATTCCCAGTACCCGTCACAGCCGTGCAAGGAAGGATCTTCTATAGACACCTGAGAAAGGACAGGAAGGACCAACAGAGGCCCAGGGAGAGTCTGAGAAGGCAGATTTAGGAAGGAAACCCACCAGCTGAAGCCACCCCCGCTTCCTTCAGAACCAAAGGAATTTTCTAAGCTCCCTTCTCTGTATCTGCTCCAAGGCTGTCACCCAGGGTTCTGTTTGCTCCTGTCACCTCTCCTGTGGAACAACCCTGAAGAGGACAGAAGGGCAGACTAATTCTCTGTGTCATAAGCAAAGCAATAGCGAGGGTCTGTCGAGTCCTCCCGGCATCATCAGGAAAGCACGAGGCCTTCGCCTGCCCCGCAGACAGCTGGATTGAAAGGATTCCTCTGCCTTTCAGAACGAAATGCTTTCACTTCGAATAAGTAAGGCCGACGTGTGGCCTCTTTTCTCGCGTTTCCTGTAATTGGTTATATTTTCACAGGCCTGTCGGACAAGGAGCAGGAAATGCCTCTGAGTTAGGACTGCCCCTCACACGCTGTTTTAGGTGCGTGATGCTAACCAGCGGGCAGCACCTTCCTCTGTCCCGGTCTTTGGCCCTTCTCGCCTGACCGTGAGCGGGTGTCACGCACGCTGGCAGGCAGAAAGGCGTTGGCACTGACTGGGGTCTCCCTCACGCCTTGTGTGGGTGAAGGTGACGTATTCAAGCTCCTACTATTCACAACGGTGCTGTAAATTTTATTTTCATTTTCAAATAAGGAGGATGCGGTTCAGACCTGGCAGGCGAGGCCGAGCCACTGTTTAACCCGTCTCCGGACCCCGCCCAGGGCCTGCCCTGCAGCCCTGGGAATCCCCGGCGGGATCCGGGCCCGTCCTCTCCTGCTCGCGCCCACCGAGCGCCAGGCTAGAAGTCGCCCCGGCCTCTGCCCCAAGCTAAGTCCGCCGTCCGCGTCCTCGCGCTCAAAGCCCGGGCCCCGCGGGGAGCAACCGCGCGGCCAGGTGCGGGCTGCTGCTGGAGACGGTCCCGAGCCCGCGGCCGCCGCCCGGGAGAAGAGGGAGCGGAGGGCGGAGACGGCGGCGGAGGAAGCGGGAGCCAGAGCGGGGCCCGGGCTGTGCAGCCCCGAGCCGGACGGGGTGCGACCCCGGGGAGCGCGGGCTCCGGCCGGGACGCGGGTTCGCGGGACTCAGGCGGGCCCGGAGCGGCCGGGGAGGCTGCGTCCCGGGGCCGGGGCCGAGCGGGGCGAGCGGAGCGCGGGGAGGCGGCGCGGGCGGGAGGCGCGGCCGAGGCTCCGCGTCACCGGGCGGGGACAGCCGGGCTATAAAGCGCCGGGCGCGGGCTGCGCTCTGGAGAGCTCGGCGGGACCCGGACCCCGCGCCCGCCGCTGCGCGCTCCGCCGCGTCCCGCCCGCGCCCATGGCCGCGCCCGCGGGGAACCTGAGCGCCTGGCCCGGCCCCGGCTGGCCCGTCCCGGCCGCGCTGCGGAACCTGTCGGCGTCCCCGGCCCCGCCGTCCGGGCCGCCCCCGCCGCGCGCCGGCCCCGCGCACCCGTTCCTGCAGCCGCCGTGGCGCGCGGCGCTCTGGACGCTGGCCTACGGGGCCGTGGTGGCCGTGGCCGTGCTCGGGAACCTGGCGGTGGTCTGGATCGTGCTGGCGCACAAGCGCATGCGGACCGTCACCAACTGCTTCCTCGTCAACCTGGCGCTGGCCGACGCCGCCATGGCCGCGCTCAACGCGCTCGTCAACTTCATCTACGCGCTGCACGGCGAGTGGTACTTCGGCGCCAACTACTGCCGCTTCCAGAACTTCTTCCCGATCACGGCCGTGTTCGCCAGCATCTACTCCATGACGGCCATCGCGGTGGACCGGTGAGCGGGCCGCGGGGGCGCGGGGGGCGCTGGAGCAGCGGGGGGCGCGGGGGCGGGCCCGGGCGGCCCTGGGGGAAGGCCGGGCCAGGGGGCTCCTCCTCCGGCCCCCGCGACCCGAGCCCCGACGCCGGCACCTCGCGGAGCCGCGGAGCTGAACGCGGCCGGGCAGGCGATGGAAAGTCTCGCGCCGCGCCCAGCACCGGCCCGGCCAGCAGCGCTGAACGCCGCGCTCCCGCTCCGGCCACTTGGGCTAACGGTGCGAACCGCGCTCTCCGCAAGCGTTTTCTCTTTGGCTCCGTTTTCCGCGCTGGTCACTCTCCTGCCAGACGAAGAGTCACCCAGCAGCCGTGGCTCCGCTGTCGGTCCGGGTCCGGGTCCGGGTCCGGGTCGGGGTCCCGGTCCTGCCGCCCCCCTACTCCCGACCCGCTTCCGACGGGCGCGACTTGTGCGTGCGAGCGGTTCCAGGCCCGGCTCAACCGCGAGCCGAGACTCGCTACTCGACATGTCCTTAAAACAGTTTTCGCAGAGCGTCCCGGCTGCCCTGGAGGAGCAGCGAGGGAGCCTGGCGCTGGCTCCGCTCACCCTCCAGCGCCCAGGGCCGAGCGCGTGCTGTCTTCGCCCGGCGGGACAGCTGCGCCGTCCGGGCCCCAGCCCGTGCCCCACCGCGTCTTGGCGTTCTCATCTGTGAAAAGGGCTTCCTTCCATCAGCAGCTTAGTGGAAAACTAACGCCACGCTACGTAGTAATGATGCCTACATCCAGCTGCCACTATGAGCAAAACAAGAAACACACAAGTTTGTTCGTTTCCCCCCCCCGTACGTTCATTCTCTGCGGTTAGTATTTGCCAACAGAGAGCACAGGGGTGTCAGTGACGCGCTATAGGAGCGATACTCGCGTCTCCGGCCCGGAAGGTTCCGTGGAGGAAACAGCGAAGGAGCTTCTCCAAGTGGGCTGCACGAGCCGGGGTCACACTTGTCAGAGCCCCGCCTCCCTGTCCCCCTCCCTGCCCCATCCCCCCGCGGTCGGCCCCTCTGGCGGCCAGGGATGCCGGGCGCTGCGGGCGTCACCCTCCCTGGAGGAAGGTGCTGGACTGTCGCGAGCCTCCGCGCAGCCACCTTCCCTTTCTGTTTGCTCCGTCTGTGTCTCTTTTCCCTTTCGTGTTTCCGGAAAAAGGGCTTTTTAATGCTGTGATCCGGAGAGAGGCGTTGGGATAAAATGCTCGTGGTGACTTGCACATGCTAATGAGGCTAATAAAATCGGATGCAAATTTTATTGTGTGTAAAATTGATATTTCAATTCTGAGCCGAAAAGAAGATTAGTTTTCTGATTTCTTCCTGCCACCATTTCTGAAATGCCCTTGGCACTATTTTAACTGATAATTTCATTCTGTTTACTGGTCAGGAATCCGCGTATACTTTGCTAGTCTTCCTTTTCTATGTTGTGATATTACGTAACATAACATTAAAACTAATACATGTTTTAACATAACAGTAAAAGTACGCAATATTTATGCAGCATACAGTCTCCTGGGAAATCTGAAGCATATTGACAAATCTCCCCTCGAATGATTATGTAGAGTTCTTTTCAAGAGGAAATTGATAAAAGGAAATACTGCAGTGGAGATGAACCTTTTGAGGGTATTTTGAGAATAAAGCCCACGTCAGCGGGACATTCACTGAGCCCCCATTGCCCCAGGCCAGGGCAACTCTCTGCCCGGGGCCTGATGCCTTTCGAACTCAGGCTGGGAACGGACCCTGTGGCCTTGTGGGCTCTGGCTTTCAAGGCTGCACTTCCGAAGTGGCATACGACTCACCACACCGCAGGTAATGCCTCAGCCGGCTGAGGACACGGGGCCGTGTGCCCACACAAATACCCTTTCTGGACAACTGATACTTCATTTTAATAACCATAAATATTAAATACCCCTGGCCAGTTCTCATTAATAAAGGGATCCCTTAGGCCGACTGTCGTGTGAATACTAGGGTTGTTTAATATAAGTGTTCTCCATCCCCACTTTATATCAGTTGAATTGTATCGTCCCAGCCTAAACGAAAATTATATTCAGTTCATTCTGTCCTCTGCCCAAAATCAAAACATTCCCTGATGTGGAAGAAAGAAAAAAAAAACTTCAACTTTGACTGGGGCACATAGGCTTTGCTTGAGCTGTAGTCAAATGTTTCCTGGTCTCCTATGACTCTTCAGAATTTTACACTTGAATGGGTGTTATTCCCTCCACACACTCCTGTGCCTTATAAATGGAGACTCTTTAACAGTCATATCTAGTAGGAATAATTATTTTTAAACATATTTAAGTGAACTAATGAATAGGTTTTAGCCAAATAAAGGCATTACGTATACATGACTCTTCATAATTTCTTTAGAAACTTCAATTTCATAAAATTGATTTATGCAAATTATTGCTAGACCCTCAGGTGCACTTTTAAAATGATTGTGCACAAATAGCAGAGCTACAGTCAGGGAAAGTAGTAATGGGGTCTCCATCTGTTAGCAGATTATCTCACTGTGGAGGGCACTAGTGCTTGGTAAGTGTTTCTGAAATCCCTTATCACTGTACTGTACGCCCTGCATCCAGCTCACTGATGTGGGAAAACCACTGTATGGGCAGGTGACGCTCCAGATTAGTGCCACGCTCTTTCTTTTTTTTTGGGGAGACAGGGTCTCGCTTTGTAGTTCAGGCTGGCCCTCAGCTCACTATGGAGCCCAGGCAAGCCTCCAACTCAACAATCCTCCTGTCTCTGCCTCCCGAGTGCTGGGATGACAGGCGTGAGCCACCACGTCCGGCATTGTGGTATGCGGTGTTGATTGTTGGTGGGTGTGTCTCCACGCCCAGCATTGTATGTGGTTACCGGGGATCGAACTCAGGTCCTTGCGCTTGCGAGGCAGGCGCCGGAACCACTGAGCTAACCCTCCGGCCCCTGCCACATTCATTCTTAACTCCTTGTTTGATAGAAGTGACAACCATAAGGAGGCTGGCTTAGCCTGCAATCAGTTCACAAGGCAATAAGAAAACACTGATGTAAATATGCAAAAGATAATAAAGTCAAGAGAATAAAACTATTCCATATATGAAATACTTGTCTTTCTAATAATAAAATACAGAAGCATTTGCCTAAAAAAAAAGCTACCATACTTTGCATTAATACAACACTAATGAAATTAGGAGAAATAGGCTTTCAAGTTTTCTACTGACAGAAAGAGAAATCAGAAAAATCTTTTGAGAAACCAGTTTGAATATATGCAGTTGCTTATCCCCTTAAGTGTATATTAATTCTCTACATTCATAGAGAATTAAGTTGCTAAGAAAAAACATATATTGTTTGCAATTTTTAACATTTTAAGCAGTTATAAAATAGACTTGTTTGTAATTGTTTTAGAATGCACTTTAACCTGTAATTAGAGATAACTCTTTGAGAGTATTGTAAAATAACATGCAACATTAATTTATGAAATGCAGATAGAAACATAATGATATCCTATATATAATGATAAGCATATAAATATGCATAAAATAGTAAAGGGAAATGAAACAAAGACCCATTATATTTACCAATGTCTATTTTCTTATGTATAGACTGCTCAACTTCAAAATCATTTATTTCACAATGAGTGGGGAAGTATAACTCTAAAACAGGACAAGACACAGTGGTACCTTGGTTTACGAACCTGATTCTTTCCACGATTCTGATCACAAACCAAGCTGAATGAGAATAGAATCAAATTCAATGATCAAGTTCAACACTGACCTTATAGGTTCCGTCCAGTTTGTGAACAGAATTGTGAAGAGGACTGAGTTCATGAATGGACGTCCCGCTGTATCTTTTTCTATGGTTTCATTCTGTACAGTGAGTCCCTTTGACTTCTCACTAACTTTTTTCTGCTGTTCCTTTCCTCATTTCACCCGAACATTTTTTTTCTTTTTTTTTCTTTTCTTTTTTGAGACAGGGTCTTGCTTTGTAGTTCAGGCTGGCCCTCTGCTCACTATGTAGCCCAGGCAAGCCTCGAACTCAGCAATCCTCCTGCCTCTGCCTCCCGAGTGCTGGGATGACAGGCGTGAGCCACCATGCCCGGCACTGTGGTATGTGGTGTTGATTGCTGGTGGGTGTGAGTCACCATGCCCAGCACGGTATGTGGTTACTGGGGATCAAACTCAGGACCCTGCACTTGGGAGGCAGGTACCAGAACCACTGAGCTAAATCTCCAGCCGTCACCTGAACATTTTAATACCATTTCACCCGAACATTTTAATACCAAACATGTTTAATACAGTAAATCATACATTTGATTTCATGACTGGTGGACATGTAAATCCTAGTCACGTAATTTTATCTTATATTTGATTTAAATCTAGTATAATTTATTTTGCTTGTATTGATCTGGGATTTCAAATGCATAAATTTATCAACAACCACTATCATATATATTAACCACCATCAGAAAATACTAACATTTCCATCACCACAAAGGAACTCCTTCACCCTGCCCCTTCCTGATTACGTCCTCTCGCCATCCTAAAACCTGGCACCTGTGATCTGTACTTCTCCCCTGTACTCTGTGGGAAGAGGCGTCATATGAACATGATCACATGATATACAACATTGAGACGGCCGCTTCCAGCCCCTTACACCTCTCGGGGACTGTCTAAGTTGATGGAGACATCAAGAGGTTTTTCTCGTTTGATATCATGAGATATCCCATGGTACCGCTGCACCGGAATTTGTCCATCTCCCCTTGGCGGGACAATTGAGTGGTTTCCTAATTTTGAGTAATTGTGCACAGAGCTGTTATAACCATCCATGTACAAAGCTTTGAAAACACAGTTTTCATTTCTCTAGGGCAGGTAACTAGGAGTCAGATTGCTGTAACATATGGTATATATACATATATATGTATATATTTAACTATATATATTTCATATATATTTATGAAACAGCAAAACTGTTCTTATAGCATATATACCATTTTTTTGTCTATCAGCTGTGTTCGAGGGTTCTTTTTATTTTGGATCCTAACTAGCAACTGATTTTTTTTTATTTTGCCCATTCTAATGTCTATTTGTATCTCAATGTGATTCCAATTCACATTTTACCAATGGATAATTACATTGATTATTTTTCATCAACTTATTTTCCTCCGGTATGTCTTCTTTCCATTGTGAAATTGACTTATTTTCTTCATATTGAAGTTTTCAAAAACTTTTAACAGCTTCTTTTAATTATACTCTATCATAAAATGAATTAACTGTAAATATAAGTCTGGTATATAAGTATACAGTTCTTGACACAATTTAATTTTACATTTCTTTTATTCCCAAAAGAAACCTCACTTCCACTTACAATTACATTCTATTGTACACCTTGGTGTAGAAAACCAACTAAAGCTATTTCCTTCCAATATACTTTTACTTGTTAAGGAATTTGACATAAATAGAATTATTATATGTAGTCTTTTGTCTAGACTTCAAATTGCTTTCTCTTTAAATTTGTCAATATGTCTTATTAAATTATAAGAATTCTTGTGTATCTTGGACACTAGTCCTTTATTAGGCATATAATTTAAAAATGTGTTCTACAAATCTGTGTCTTATCATGATGTATTTGAAGAGCAAAATTTTTTTATTTTAATGTGTATGTTTTATGGTCATATCTAAGAAATCATTGCTAAGCCCAAGATTATGAAGGTTCATTTTTACATTTTCTTCTGACACTTTTATAATTTTAGACCTTACACTTATGTATGGCCCATTTTGGGATTTTTTTATATATGATGTAGGTTAACAGTCTAATGCTTGTTCACATATGGATAGCCAACTGTCACAGCACAAGATTTAAAAAAAAAAATTTCCTTCAGGGAGTGGTGGCTCACGCCTGTAATCTCAGCATTCGGGAGGCAGAGGCAGGAGGATTGCTGAGTCTGAGGCTTGCCTGGGCTACATAGTGAGCTCAGGGCCAGCCTGAACTACAAAGCGAGACCCTGTCTAAAAAAAAAAAAAAAAAAAAAAAAAAAACTAAAAAAATACAATTTCCTGTGTTGAATTGCCTGACATCTTGGTGAAAAATTGATTGAACATAAATACAGGCTTTTGTTTACAGAATCTTAATATTTCTATTCCACTGGCCTATATGTTTGTTTTTATACTAGTTACATGACATCTTGATTAATGTGAGTTTATAACAAGTTTTGAAATATGAAACTTAAGTTTTAAGCTATTTTATTGGTTTTTAAGATTGTCTAGATGTTCTAAGACTTTCACAATACATTATTTTAGGATTATACATTCTGGAATTGGAATGGGGAGTGTTACAATTATGCCGAGTCATGATCAATTTGGAGAGTACGGTCAGTTTAACAACACTAAGCATTCCAGTCCACGGATAGATACTGCTTGTCTCTTTATCAAGGTTTTTTTCTAATAATGTTCAGCAAGATTTTAGCAAGTAACTCCTTCACTTCCTAAACCTTTCAGTTTTCCTCCTTTAGCATGAAACTGGCCCTTTATCATGGATTATAATTAGTCTCAGGTAAGATCCTTCTGTACCTGTCTTATTCTGGGAATTTACCATGAATAGGTGCTGGATTTTGTCAAAAGATTTTCTACATCTACTGATATGATCATGTGGTTTTGTTCTTGCTTCTATTGATGTGGTGCATTACGTTTGTTGATTTACCATCTTGTTTGTTGTTAAACCATCTTGATAATCTTGAGGGGACACCTGCCTGATCACAATGGATGATCCTTTAGATGTCTTAGTTTGTTTCCTAACCCACTGGTTATTAAAAGTATATTGTTTATCTTCCACGTATTCATGGATTTCCCATATTTCCTTCTTTTGTTAAGTTCAGATTTCGTTCCACTGCAGACAATTTTCACATTTACAATTTAAATCCTGTTCAAGTTTCTGAGGCTTATTTCACAAGTAGCTGTTATCTATCTTGGAAAGTGTTCAATTTGCACTTGAGAAGTACGCGTACCCTGCTGCTGCTGAGTAGTTTATAAATTCAGGGATGGTGTTATCCAACGCTGTTATATCCTTGCTAGTTTTCCAGCCCACTTTACCAATTGTTGTAAGTAGTTTACAGCCATGATTATTGAATTGTGTATTTCCCTTCTATTACGTATGCTTTTCATCAAATATATTTAGGGCTTCTTCTTAGGTCCAAATATGTTTGTATTTATTTTATCGTCCTAATACATGACTACTTTGTCTCTTAATTTCTTTGTTTTTAAGTCTATTTTGTCTAATCATTGAGAAGCAACTGCAGCTCCTTTATTGGTTCATTTTCTGTCATTAGTATGTGCATTGCCTACTTCTGTTGCTTTACTGTCAACCTACTAGTGTATTTGAACGTGATTTTTCTTCATGTGTCTTTGAGGTATCATTTTATGCTTCTTTCATTCTTCCTGGAGATCATTCATAAATATTTTCTTAAGGCAGGTCTGTCTGCAACAAATTCTCTTGGTCTTACTTATACTGGAAAATATTTACTTCGCCTTTGCTCTTGGAAAGTTTTCTCTTTCACGTTTTGAAAACTTCATACTTCTGCCCTTTCTGACTTCCATGTTTCCCATGAAAATCAGCAGTTAGTTTTTGTGCGGCTGCCTTCTGGGCCGCGAACTGCTTTTTTCTTGCTAACACAAAGATTGTATTTGTTTTATTTTATTTTATATATTTGTTTTGTCTTTTCCTGGCCGCACTTTGATTATGATGCAGCTAAATGCAGATCTTCGTGTTTATACTCCTTTGAATTTGGTGGTTGGGGGTGTGGCTTAATGTTCTTTATCAAAGTTTAAGAACTTGTAGTAAATATTTCCGAAAAAAAGTTGTTCTGTTTTTCTTCTCTCTTTTTCTGGGAATCCGATTTTGCACATATTATCACTGAGGCACAGACATTTCATAAAACATAATGGACCAACTCTGATTCTGCCTTCCATGCTGGGGCTCACTGTTGCTGCTGCTGCTGCAGATTTTTGTTTGTTGTTGATTTATACAATTTCCCAACCATACCAGCCTTGTGAAGTCTTTTTCCATGTAATTTGCTAACTACAATGTCATGCTTTGGTTTAATTTTTCTTATTTTAAGCTTGGCTCCCAGAGGTTTGCTTCTGGGTGATCTTTTCAAGAAGTCAGTCAACCAACCATACGTCAGAGGTTAAGCTTAAATACCTTGAGCCAAAAGTGTCAACCCACTTGTCAGCTTGTCATTGGCTCTGTGCCGTGGAAATGCGTCCCGGTTTCTTGCACTTTACAAAGCCACGGACTCATGGCTCTCAAGGGCTTTCTCTGGTCTCCCTTGTGTGGGTGTAGCCTGTGTAGGCACCTGGCATTGCAGGCCATTAAAGCATGTGCCAGCTTCCCAGGGTCTTTTTTGACTATGTCTTCCCCGGGACAATCCTGTTCAAGTGTAACTAGCCTGTGGTTTAATTTCTTTGTCCGTGCAAGAATATCTTCATGCTACTAACCTCTCTGAGATTACTACTGTGCTGAACAAAACCTCCAGGCATGGATTTTCCTGTGATGTGCTCCAAACAAGCCGGTCCCTTGAGCAGGCAGCAGAGCTAACCGTGGTCCTGATGGCCTCACTCTCAAAAGGCGGAACTTCTGCACCATGAATCCAGGGATGGAGGAGTAAACAGAGAGATACACCAGCTCTTACAGAGATGCAGATTTGAATGAATGAATACTTCTAGTATTTTTATCTTTGTTTAAAAGATTTTCAGTGGGTAATTTTTAAAGTTCAATTATTTTTTTTTTTTTAACATTGGGTTTGGAGCAGAGAATTTCTGGAATTCCCCACCAGATCATGCTGGGAGTCTGCCCCACTGTGGGGTTGTAAGTGCACTTTATGGTCACTAGACACACACCCTTCATCCAGTAGATGGTGGACAAATTTCTCTTAGGCTGTGGTCCCAACCTCTGTTCTCTTCATAGATTCTTCCAGAGCAAAAGTTTTATGTTTTTAGGAAAAAAATCAATTTATATGATACTTTTGCTTATATGAATCCTACTTTTTTTTTTCTTTTGAGACAGGGTCTTGCTTTGTAGTTCAGGCTGGCTCTGAGCTCACTAACCCAGGCAAGCTTGGAACTCAGCAATCCTCCTGCCTCTGCCTCCCGAGTGCTGGGATGACAGGCGTGAGCCACCACGCCCAGCTGAATCCTCCTTTTATTGTAATGTTTAAGAACTCTTTGCCCTTACATAAGTGGCAAAGATTTCCTCTTGTACTTTCTTCTAAACATTTTATTTTTGTTTCACATTTACATAAATGATTTATTTTGTGCATGTTTGTGCGAAGTATGAGACTAAGCTCAATGTAAAACTTGGGGGCATGCAGAGCTGTACTTGTTTTAAAATGTTTGGTGAAGCATTAGCACGGCCCTGCTTCTCTGCCTCTGCACCTCTGTCAGAAACCAGCGCACTGTGTCGACGAAGGTCTGTTTTTGTATCCTCCGCTGTATTTCAGTGATCTGTGTCTGTGCCGAGTCTAGAGCCTTGAACGGTGCAGCAGAGACTGTCTTAAAATACGAGAGTGTGATCCTTTCAATTTCAGATTTTTTTTTTGCGAAGTTATTTTTAGCATTCTATTTTGAGGGGCTTTTTCATTAAATTGTAGAGCGAGATTTATACCTCTACAAAAAAAATACTGCTGGGTTTATTGTCATTTTAATCTGCAGAGAAGTAAGATGATCACCTTATTCATTATGCTAAATCTTCCAAACCATGTGCAGGATATCTCCTTTACGTATCTTGAGGCGCTTTTCACCAGCACTGTGATGTCTTTAATCTGTTGCTCCTGCATGTATTCTATGAAACTTACGCTGGGTGTTTTATTATTTTTGGTAATATAAATAGTATCTTTCTAAAATTCAGCTTCAAGGGCCAAGGATTTAGCTCAGTGGCACCACAGCTTATCTACTTGTAGATAATCCTACAAGTAAGATTTTTGCATCCATTTCCACAAGGAACATTGGCCTATCATTTTGTAGTAGTTGGCCTTTACTGCCTTTGACAGAAGTGGCCCGGAAAACTAATTGTGAGATCCTCTCTCCTATTCAGTTATGTAGTAATTGTGTAGCATTTGTTTTATTTTTCTGTGAGTATTTCATAGAATTCACCAGTGAAACTTATCAATTCCAAGAGATTAATATTTTGGAAATTTCATAGATATAAAACTCATATTGGGCAAGCATCTCTCGTTCGTGGGTATTAAAGACCTGGTCTATTTAAACTAAGAATACATGTGTATAGGATTGATCGTTGTATGCTCTTATATTGTCTCAAGAGTCTATGTCTTTGTAGTGACAGGGACAGGACTTATTTCAGATATAAGTAATTAATCCATCTGTCTCTCTGTCTTTCTCTGCCTGTCTCTTTTTATCTCTCTCTCAACTAGCTAGTGTATAATTGATTTAAGTTATCTTTTCCAAGACCCAGGTTTGAATTCATTGATTTTTTTCTACTATAGTTTAACTGTCATTGATTTTTCTCTCTTAATTTTTTTCTCTTGCTTTAAGTTTATTTTTTCTACTTCCTTCATGTGGAAATTTTTGGTTCTTTATTTGAAGGGTTTTCTTCGACTACAAGCAGCTCTATTAATTTAATTGGCTTTATTATACTACTATATTATCTTAGTTCATTGAAAAGAAAGATTTGAGTTACTGTCCATTTGTTTCTTTTTTCTAAGAATCTTTTTGTCTTGAACCCCGAGTAACTACTTTGAAGATAACAATTCAGTATGTAGTAACAACTGTCATTCTCTTATTATTTGTCTATGGAATTTTGTTTTATTTTTCATAAAATTAAAAGGAATTGAGTTCTTTCAAAATTTTACATCTAAGCATTGCTTTAGTTGGGTTCCCACAGATTGTATCTTGCATTCAATTCACAATAATGTTTTATTGTCCTGAAACTTTTGACCCATTGCCTGGTAGGCAGACTTTAAGCTTCTTCTTGCCACCTATACCTCCCTCTCTGTTGACTCTTACTGGGCAAAGGGTGAACCCAGGGTGGCATCTGTACAATGGGGCAACTGTGGGCAGAAGTGAGCCAAGGGACAGCCTTGTGTTGTCACAGGTGCCACCAGCGTGTGCCTCTGCAGCCTACCTTTCCCTACTGATGCAGAAAGAAGTTGACACAAATTCCATGACTACAGAAGCTTCTCCCACACCCTAGACAGAAGAAACTGGTCCTTCAGCAGTCAGACCTGCAGCTGGGAACAGGTCCAGCCAGCGTCTGAGAGAAGCCTATGAGATCCTGTGTAGAGGATCCCAATAAGGTGTCCCCAGCCACCCCGACTCGTAGATAATAAATGTGAGTTAATGAAAACTTTATCGACAATTTGTATGTCATAGTATACTTAATGAATAAATATGCATTATTCAGTGCTTTGTGTATAAGTTTAGAGACTTTCCTGATGCCTTTCTATTATTGATTTATAGTTTACTTCCTTTATAATGGAAGCATATTTTAAAAATTGTTCCAACTCTTTCCCTTTTAAAATTTTTGTTTTACGTTCCTGGTTTTTCTTGATGAATGTCCCACCAACACTTTCCATCTGGATCCTGCTCTTGTGTTTGAGTGTTCTACACACATCAGCCAGATTCAGTTTTTGGTGGAGTTGATCAGCCCTTCCCAGTTATTTTCTAAGAGTTCTTTGGGAACAGTCCTGTGTGCCACAGAACAATATTTCAGTCAGTGGCAGCCTCGTATATGATGAGCTCCCACCCAGGTTAGAAGGAATAAGAATGACCCGCAGAACACATCATTCATGTGCTTGCAATGATGCTGCGTGAACAGGCCATAACACCCACAGCAGCGCATAAGCACAGCCCATGTAATCATCGTGTCTCTATGGAGAACATTTTCAAAGTCCTTTCTTCTAGTCTGCATGAACGGCACCACAAGTTGCCGTTCTCCATAGGCACCCTTCTGTGCGGCAGCCACCCAGAGCTCCTTGCTGCTGTCTCTGTGGCTGAATCCTCACTCCTCAGCCTTCCCAGCCCTCTCTCTTTCCCTGCTCTCCCCAGCTGCTAGTGACCACCATTCCATCCTCAACTTCTGTAGGACCAAGTTCAGGGTCCACAGGAGATCATGGCCTCTCTGTGTTTGGCGTACCTCAATGTTCACAGTGTGGCTACTCTACCTTTTCTAAACATTAGTACAATGGAGTAAATGTGTGACTGCTGCTTTAATATGTTGGTGCCACCATATAAAGTTCTTATTCAAGTATAATTATATGATTTGTGAATCTAAATAAGTTATAAATTAGATAATATTAGAAGAAAACAGGATTGTGTCTAATTCCTGTCTATATTTTAGGACATATGAAAGACACTGTTGTGAGATAAATTTTTTTTTTTTGAGACAGGGTCTCACTTTGTAGTTCAGGCTGGCCCTGAGCTTACCATGTAGCCCAGGCAAGCCTCGAATTCAGCAATCCTCCTGTCTCTGCCTCCCGAGTGCTGGGATGAAAGGCATGAGCCATCACGCCTGGCCCCTTTTTTTTATATATAAATTTTTAATATAAAAAGTGAGTAGGTGAAGACATGCCACTCAAAAAGCAAGGAAGTATTAACTTATGCTTTTTAGTGAAGGGACGGTGGAACGCCATGTGTAATTTAACCTTCTCTCAAGTTTTAAAGTTTTATTTCATTCTGAGTTTGGTAAATAAATTCTTAAATTACCTGTTTAAATAGCATACAATACAGGAATGCCTGCTAGTCATAATGTTTCTCAAGAAAGAGTAGCAAAAACTAACCTATTAAAATAAAAATCCAAGAAAGAGAGAGATCAAGTAAAGAATTAATTCCTAAAAAGATAACTATTCTCTTTTGAAAATTTTTGAGACTCCTGCATCAAATAGCTATTCATATCTATCAATGTCATTTTCAATTTCCTAATAGATATATTATCCTTATTAAAAGAGATGATTTCTTATTTTAAAAAATTAAACCTATCTTAAAATGGTGAGCAAATGCCACTAGAAAAATCGGTAGTTGACATCAATAAGTTCAGGTGATGGAGGAGTAAAGTCACAGATGCTGAAAACTCAGAAACTGGCCTGCTGAATAGATTTCCATTTTTAGTTACCTGTTCAAGTAGGAACTAGACAGGGAGGTTCATATAACCCCCATGACATTTCCACTTGGTGATGATGGGAGAAATATACATTCCTTAAATAATTAACCTGGAAATTTTCTCGTGGATTGCTACCAGTGTCCAACCATAGTATTTCCTGTTATAATTTAATTATCTTTGTAATAATAGTTATATTCAGGTTTTTCTCTCCATTTAATTCAAACATTCTGTCTTATCTCAACATAAAATGGTCCTGTAAGCGTGACTTTTTTTGTATTCTATGTCTGACTGCTCAATTGATTAGCTTTTCACACTAATAATAGAAAAGTGCCCACCCTGTTGGATGATTAATTTCTTCTGTTTGCTTAAAATACATTTCACTCCTAGATAGTCTGTACCCTGAGAAACCCATGGCACTGTAACAAAGCGAATGGACTAGGAAATCCCTTAAAACAGTTTTTCAGAGCCTATTCCACATAGAAAAATAAGACAAGCGTAGCCATGTGGACAAAACGATAGCAAGTCATCTCCCCTGTTCTTCACAGGACAGCTTGAGAGTGGCCTGAAGGTATTTGTCCTCTAACCTAAGGAGCTCTGAGTCTTTGACAGCAAGCATCATTTATGAATATGAATACCCCATGGTATTCTCTCTAAACATGGGAGGATTAAACATCACATTTTAGTCTGAGCAGTGGCCATACAGTATTTTTCATGAATATTTTAATATTTAAAGATAAAACAGCTATTAGATTTCTAAAGTCTCTCACCCAGTTATAAGCCAATAGAAAAGGATGTATGTGCTGTTTCCCTAACCCATAACCCGTGCTCAGCACCATGGAGAGCGCCCCATATTTCTTTGTTCTCAAACTGTAGCTATTGCCTGGATATTGTTTCACCCTGTACTTAAGACACATACTGGGAGGAGTTAAAGACTACTTTCAACTAAAAGATTTAAGAGAACTAAAAGGAAAACATAACAGTTTAACAGTATAATAATGTATTTTTCACTGAATGGAATTTAAGACATTGCAAGTTGTACATTATCACATCGAGCTATTAGCTGCTCTAAACAACAACAAAAACCAATATTATAGCACCTGTAACATTCATATGTTTCAACTCCTGCATTCTATGTGGCTCCAATATACCTTTTTTAGAGAAAATCAGTCTGTACTGTTTCATTCCTCTGACAGTGGAGCACTTTCTATGCCCATAGTTCTGGTTATTTACCTCGTACATCCCTGGAGTCACACTGCAGACTGTTGTTACATGTTTAAATTTGTGTTTTCAAATTCAAATTGAGAGTGAGCTGTTGTTTTACTCCTTCTAAATAAATAGAGCTCAGACTAAGCTCAAGAACTCACACTTCCCTTCCCGCCTAACTGTCTCCAGCTCAGCAGCGCTCTCTGCACAAGATTGTTACAGGTGTCTTTAAACTTATGCCTGAGAATAAGGCAGTATCTGGCATGAGAGCTTTTCATGTCCAGTTCATGGAAAGCAAAATCATGACACTATATAGAACATTTATTTTGAGGCCTGGCACCTAAAATCCAATGTGATTCTACCTCCCTCCTCAAAATATGTTCACCAACTGCTTCAGAATTCATCATAAGATTAGAAATATGCCTCCACTGAGGAAGCCATAGTAGACAGTGATTTAGGCCATTTTGCCACTTCAGAGACCCAAACACAGTTCTCCCCAGATAAGAAGAGAATCTTTTTTTTTTTTGAGACAGGGTCTCACTTTGTAGTTCAGGCTGGCCCTGAGCTCACTACGTAGCCCAGGCAAGCCTTGAACTCAGCAATCCTCCTGCCTCTGCCTCCCGAGTGCTGGGATGACAGGAGTGAGCCACCACGCCCGGCAAGAAGAGAATCTTAATTCAATATTTCAGAACAACAGAATATGAATTCAGGACTATGGTTATATTTGCCTAGAAGAAAGTAACACAGCAGGCAGAACCAGGACTTCCAGAGTTAAGTTTTAAATTCCTGTATTTATAC
Source organism: Thryonomys swinderianus (assembly GCA_004025085.1). Lineage (NCBI taxonomy): Eukaryota > Metazoa > Chordata > Mammalia > Rodentia > Thryonomyidae > Thryonomys > Thryonomys swinderianus. Next base: position 25,330 of record PVIC010006458.1, read on the forward strand.
AGGATGGGATGTCCATTAACATAAAGATACCATAAGCATAATGATGTTCTGAAAATAATGGAGTGGAATTGCAGTATCCAAAAACTGATCCTGGGGCCAGAGATTTAGCTCAGTGGTTCTGGCACCTGCTTAGCAAGCACAAGGTCCCTGGTTCGATCCCTAGTAACCACATGCAACAACACTGGGTGTAGTGATTCACACCCACCACACACCAATGCCAGTGTGGTGGCTCATGCCTGTCATCCTAGCACTGGGAAGGCAGAGGCAGGAAGACTGCTGAGTTTGAGGCTTGCCTGGGCTACATAGTGAGCTCAGAGAAAACCTGAACTACAAAGGAAGACCCTGTCTCAAAAGAAAAGAAAAGAAAAGAAAAGAAAACTGATCCTTCAAGGTGAACCAACATCCTGATGTACTTCAGTACATCAAAAAAAAAAATTAAAACAATCCAGGGCTGGAGATTTAGCTCAGTGGTTCTGGTGCCTGCCTCACAAGCGCAAGGTCCTGAGTTCAATCCCCAGTAACCACATACAGTGCTGGGCGTGGTGACTCATACCCACCAGTAATCAGCATCACATACCACAGTGCCGGGTGTGGTGGCTCATGCCTGTCATCCCAGAACTCGGGAGGCAGAGATAGGAGGATTGCTGAGTTCCAGGCTAGCCTGGGCTACATAGTGAGCTGAGGGCCAGCCTGAACTACAAAGCGAGACCTTGTCTCAAAAAAAAAAAAAATCCATAAAATTAATTCCTAGGCCACTCAGGCCTATTATGACATCTAGAAATGTAGTGTTATGTGTTTCCATTTTACAATTGAATCTCTGCCCACTAGAGGCCTTGAGTCAAGTTACATAATAGGTCTGTTTGCCCTTTCTTTAAAGACCTCTTTAGTGGAGAGATCAGAAGAAAAGTCACCTATACTGTGTCACCCTGACAAAACATTATTCTGTTGAAGGCCTAAGGATAATGTTAAAAGCAGAGTTTTTTAAATCTTGATGGCCATTTATTTTCTGTCAATAACAAGGATCCAGGAATCACTCTAAACAATTCTTTTTTGTTTTTTGTTTTTTGTTTTTTTTTTTTTTTTTTTTTTGAGACAGGGTCTCGCTTTGCAGTTCAGGCTGGCTCTGAGCTCACTGTATAGTCCAGGCAAGCCTCGATCTCAGCAATCCTCCTGTCTCTGCCTCCCAATTGCTGGGATGACATGCATGAGCCACCATGCCTGGCACTGTGGTATGTGGTATTGATGGCTGGTGGGCGTGAGTTTCCACACCCAGCATTCTATGTGGTGACCGGGATCAAACTCAGGACCTTGCGCTTACAAGGCAGGTGCCAGAACCACTGAGCTAAAATCTCCAGCCCTGTTCTGTTTTTTTTTTTTTTATCTTGTGTTAAATTCACCTCTATAGCTATTTTTCTTCCTGAGGGTGTGTTAATTTCATTGTGTCTGATCTAGAGTGACGTAGGCTGAGTCACTGTGCGTGATATTATCTAGCTCTCTGTGGCTTCATACATGGCTTTATCTGAAGCAATTTCCATACCATGCCGTGTCCTGTTTACTTTCTTATTTACCAAAGTTGAGAAAGTGATTCCATAGAAATGATATGCACTCTGAAACACTTACTTTTTAAAAAATCATTCATTCACCTATATGTTTAAGCTTTCATCTACTCTTTGCTGTCATGATTCAACATCTATGTTGGCATCCATCAGCCAAACGCTATAGAAGGTGTTGCAGAATCCAGGGAAGAATAAATCAGTATCACTTTCTTCTAGAAAGTAGCTCCTAACCGTAACACCACTGGGAACGCTGTGTGTGCAAAATTGTGTGAGGATGCAGTTCAACCCATAAAAAGCCATTGTTGACCTAGAAATGTTTCCTACACTGTTAGATTGTAGCCTTCATGCTTCACCACCTTACTCTATGCCCATGAAGCCAGAATCACACGATTCTTTCTCCCTTTCATCCTTGGCAACCGCCAGCTATTTGCTACTTCTGTGAGCTTAATTGTTTTCCAAAACTTCACATATGTGGGAAAATCCTGCAGCCTAGTGGAATAAGCCAATTACAGAATGACAATTAATATTTTCTTATATCTAAGATTTGTATTTCTCTATCAGCTAACACACATAATGAACTAAGAATATTCATCTATATAAACAGTGACTAAAACTAATATTAAAAATAGTTTATAGCTTCCAGTAAGTCTATTAAAAATCTAATTCTGCCTCACAGTCACTTAAACAAAGAACAATAAACAAATTGATAAGTTATCCTTAATATAAAATATTTATTCTTAAGGGTAAAAGGTTTTAAGTCTGCATAATATTCTCTGGTGAAAGTATAATCTTTAAAATTTTTTTCATAAGTAAAAATGTATTTGAAAAGCACAAAATGGGCAATAATAAAAAGGAAAGAATTTAAATGTTATGATCTACTGGTAGAAATTTCAAAATTTATTCCTTTGCTATATATCAGTTTGTCTCTAAACATTAATCTTGCAATTAATCATGTTGCATCCAACTTAGTGCTGAAGCTACCTACCCAAGATATATTGTTACTCTATTTACCAAGGAAATAAAACCGAACTGTCCTTACCACATCCAGAGAATTCTCAACATCCCTGAAAGTTGCACTGCAATAGTCATACATGTTTTTCAGAACCACAAATATATAGTCCCATAAAAGCCATGCTAAACATAGTGGCGTGCATGGATGTCATGAAGTTTTGCGTGATGCGGTGTGAATTCAATTTGTGGGCAGCGGGCAAGTGTAGCCTCAGTCAAACTTGATTTTTTCGCCTTCATGTCACTCCAGAATTGCTCTTTCTGACGTGAAATGGACGTGTTGAACATATACTTCTTAGGAGTATTTTATCTTTGTGAATTACACGTCCTCCGCATGGCCTCTCCAAACGTCTCTTGTAAGAAGTCAACAGGGGCGGAGCGAAGCCGTGAGGTGGGAACCGGCCTGTTTAAACTGTCCTACTCAGTACCACACTTTTCCGGTCTCCGGTAACATGTAATGTATTATGCAAAGTGCCACATAATCAGTACCGCCCACTACAGTATTTTTGTTCATCTTCACTGCTATTCTTACTGTTCTTATTTCAAACTTCAAAACAAAACAAAACCAAAAAAGAAAGTGAGGTTCCAAAGCTTCGACAAGTATCAGGTTAGGACTCGAACCAGAAACTTCTAGATTTGTATGGCTGCGCCTTTGTGCCCAGCCTGTGCTGCCTGCCTCCGGGCAGAGTCCTAGGCAAACACTGTCGAAGCCCCCGTGCCGTCTCCAATCGTGAAGGAACAAGCGGGTCTTCTTTGTTTCCGCGCAGGTACATGGCCATTATTAACCCTCTGAAGCCCAGACTGTCTGCCACGGCCACCAGGATCGTCATCGGAAGTATCTGGGTTCTGGCATTTCTGCTCGCTTTTCCTCAGTGTCTGTATTCCAAAATCAAGGTCATGCCCGGTCGCACCCTTTGCTACGTGCAGTGGCCTGAAGGTCCAAAGCAACATTTCACGTAAGTTCATTCTCGATTATGACCCTCAGTGCAACTCATCGAACACTTAGGGAAACAGAGGTTGAGGGGAAAATTGGGCAAATGAGACACAGCCATTTCCTTCGGAGCTCACAGATTACTTGGGGAAATAAGAACGTAAAACTACTACAGCGTGATATGATGGGGGTCTGTAAATCTGTATAAGCCACAAAGGTTTGTAAAGGGAAGTTGGTGATTTCCATATGGAGTCGCCTGGTGTTTCCCGGAAGGGGTGATGAAAGATGAAGGCAAAAAGCAGCAGGAAGCGGAGCTGACAGCAGCAGAAATCAGCAGACAGGAAGTCAAAGGCCAGTGTTCACTGCTCTGGCAGGAAGCCGGAGCGGGGGGGTCTCGGTTCACCTTAGTTTGATCAGACTTGAGTTCATTTGTTTCAGTGTTAAATCCAAACGTGGGGTTGGAAAATAAATAGGAATCCTACGTAATAGAATTGGGTATTTTGCATGTTAGAGACACCATGAAGAAAGCAAAGGCAAAAAGAGAACGTAACTATGTAACTGATGATAATTTTAGTCTTGCAACTTAAAATTGTGTTTCAATAAAATGTGTCTTTTTCTCCTCTCAAAACATGGAATCGAAAATGAGTAGGAGGTTTTAAAGGGGGATTGGTATAAATCAATCGCATATATGCTAAAACAAATATAAATTTTGGGTCAACAAAAAAATAAAAATATATCAATAAACATCAATGGAGAGGTATTCCAAAAAGTAGCGAATGATTCCAACAGTGGTCACCTCTGCTCCACCCAGTGGTCATCTCTTAGGCACTCACTGTAACTACTTCTAGTCTCCCGAGAGTATAGGTTTCTGAAGAAAACGACTAGGAGTCTCTTCCTGAGGGACAATCAGGCAGCCATTGTTATACAAAGCTCTGTCTTCTTAATACTATTATTAATAAATCTTGGCTATTGTTCTTAAACTGTTTGTCAACTAAATTAGTTCCAAGCAGCCTTAAATCAATATCTGGTGAGCTACAAGGAAATAGATCAGGATTTAAAGTTCACTTTACAAAAACTACAGGCATTGATAATACCATTATAATAATGTCCTTAATTACTTCGTTGCCTTCCTAAGTTAGCAGAAGTTTAAAATTCTATTTGGTCGTGACAGTATCAACTATGCTCCTGTTTCTGCACTACAATCTTATAATTTTGGTCAGAAGATACGGAAACCTAACATTTAATTTGACAATGACGGTAGCATGTCTTCAGCAGGACCGATAGGTCTCAGTTTATTTACCAAGTAAACAATACCCCCAAGTACAGCATAACCTTGGGCCAAGGCATTCCAATGTCTTTATTGGATTTTTGTTTGTTTGTTTGTTTTTTTGTTTTTGAGACAGGGTCTCGCTTTGTAGTTCAGGCTGGCCCCGAGCTCACTATGTAGCCCAGGCAAGCCTCAAACTCAGCAATCCTCCTGTCTCTGCCTCCAGAGTGCTGGGATGACAGGAGGGAGCCACCACGCCTGGCACTGTGGTATGTGGTATTGATTGCTGGTGGGCGTGAGTCTCCACGCCCATCACTGTACGTGGTTTCCAAGGATTGAACTTAGGACCTTGCGCTTGCGAGGCAGGTGCCGGAACCACTGAGCTAATCCTGCGGCCCTCTTTATTGGATTTTTAAAATAGAAATATGAAGTGAGTTATATATTCGATATAGTTCTGGGTACCTAGTTGCTTTCTTGTTCTTGATACCTAGTTACATTCTTTTTCACTGGATGAGAAATAACTTATTTCAGGTGTGACTGATGTTGCCGGGACTTATAGAAGAGTCCCATACTGAAAGAAATGTATTTTGGGAGTGGTTCTGTCCCAGCCCGTTCCTCCAATGTACATTTAAACTCTCCAGCTCAACAGTCAGTTACTAAGCAGAGCGCAGAGGGCAGGGAAGACAGTGACCCCCGTTCTGGGGACAGAGAACTTGTACAGATTTAAAAAGGACTTCAGTTCCGGTTTTCACTTACAAATACAGAGCTGCCAATATCAACTGACAGTATTTGGAATACACTCATAGGCGACCATAGCGTGGGGTCAGCAGAGCTGGACAGCGAGTGCCTAGAGAGAAAGCCAGGCAACCCCTGGCATCTTTACGATGATGGGAAGCTGAGCAAGCTCACGCGCCAGACTCCTTCACGCGTCGTCTCTGTTGTCTGCAGGTACCACATGGTCGTCATCATCCTGGTGTACTGCTTCCCGCTGCTCGTCATGGGCGTCACCTACACCATCGTTGGGCTCACGCTGTGGGGAGGGGAAATCCCAGGAGACACCTGCGACAGGTACCGGGAGCAGCTGAAGGCCAAGCGAAAGGTACTGTCCCCGCACCTGACCTTGCGTTGGGGTGCGCTGGGGTGCAGCAGAGAGCTCAGCCTGGCCAGGGCATTTCGATGTGTAGCATTTGCTATGTTACTTCTATGTTTTTTTGTTGGCTTTTTTTTTTTTTTTTTGATACAGGGTCTCACTTTGCAGAGTTACTACTACTTTCTAAAAATGCCTTTCTATATTGTTTTATTCCATTATGATTGTGTCTTTTTGTTGTTCTGGTCACTGTTCTAGTACCGTAGCAAACATCTGCCCTCGGATAGGTAGTTACTTCCTTACTTACAATGAGACTCTTTAAAGTCACCTTTTGCAAAGTATGTTCAAGTATTTCACCTGAAGTTGTACAGGTTTTACTTTAAATGGCATCCTAATTGATTTTATTTCTGTAACTCTAGATATTTTTCACTCTGATCAAACTAGAGTATGTCCGAGAGTCAGTGGTCCACCGGAGGCTTCTCAGTCCGCCGAGTGACATCTTTCCTAGCAAAGCCTACGGTTCCTCTCTACCTCTCCTTCAACACCCTTCTTTCTCCCTCTTTTCTCCCTCCCTCTGTCTCCCCACCTCTCTCCCCATCTTTTTCCGCAGTCCTCTACCATATCTGATTATCGGATGAGAGTTGTCCTAACGCTGTTCCGCGCCTTCGTGAGGGATAGCAAAAAAGCATGTTTCTAATTCACATTAAGCAAGAACATCTCTACAAAGTGGCATATTGGTGTATTATTACAATTAGATTGTGAAGAGTGTTTTGACTACCATTATATAATTCGGTGAGAGAGAATGTTCAGAAAATGTGTGAAGTCAAAGAAGACTGTTAGTCCAGCTTCCATCCAGCTGACGCGGCACCCTGGATGGGTCACCCAAGAGGACTAAGTCTGGAGTCACTGTGACTTGCTCCGCTTAAAATTAATTTGTTGCTCAGAACTAACAGCCACCCATGGCTATGCCCTTAAAGTGCCTTGAGAGGCTTAAAACCACTGCACTGTATCCGTCAGTGAGGCTTCCAAAGTGTAAGTGTAAACAGACCCACTTTAACACACTTTCCCCTGCAGTGATAAATGAAACCACGCAAGTGAGGCACGTGGCACTTGGTACCACATAAGTTCTCGTGTTCCGATCACGTCTCACAGTCACCTGTTAAGACCTCCACTGAAATCCCACCGGTGAAAATTATTAAAACTGGGGGTCAAAACAACTGCACGGCAAAATGTGACCTACGAGACCGTATCTCATATTTCTTGATTTAATACACTTTGCACTGGCACATAAAAATCAGATCTTAAACATCTACTGCTCAATGTACAACCTAATTTAAAATACATTTTTGGTTTTAGCACGACAGATCCTATCTAGAATCCAGAATGTGGATCTAATAAAAACCTAAAACTTCTCGAATCTCTCAAACTAGAATCATTTGGACTGAAATCAACTGCAATGAAAGAAGGAAATGTATGAGTAGAGGAGCTAACAGATCTCGTGTGTAGGAGGTTTGGGTAAAGAAATTAAATATACTCTTCACTTTTCTCCAGTATTGGAAATCTCTTTCTGTTTTGTTTTCTTGAGTATGATTAAGTAAGAGACCATAGACTTCGTCTCAGAGTTACCCAAAGTGCTAATTGAACTTAGGGTCTTCTCTACAACAAACTAGTCCACACAGCTACAGCTTAAACCTCCTTTGGAAACAGATACAATGTCCAACTTTCCCATGAAAATATTTTCATAAATAAGGATTACTTCCTTCTTTCCTGTGTGTGTGGGAAAAAGCATAGTGACAGTCTCCTATAAATGCATTCAAGATACTTGGCAATAATGAGGTATGTCCCAAAATACATGTGTGACTGAAACAGATGAAACCCTGCTGGTGTCCTGGAACAGCTACCTGCAGTGTGAGTGCTAGAAGCCCCGTGACTGACAAGAGGGGAAGAAAATTAAACCTACTGACTCAGGGATATACGCTGGACCCAGAGCACTGCTGACGCTTTCCGTTATCACAATTACTATGCCTGTCTATGTGAACATGAAGCAGTGGCTGGATGGAGAATGGAAGGAAAAAACTGAGAATAGAGCGAACTGCATTAAATCATGAAAGGTTATTGATTAATAACTCCTATGGCAGAAATGCCATAAGCAAAGTGTGTCTGACTCTAGGAAAAATGTTTTCTCATTGTTTGAAAGCCTTGGGAATTGGGGAAAGGAAAGGCTGGTTGCGAGTGGCACTAGTCCTGGTTGAATTAGGCTCTCTGGGTGCAGACGACGAGCTGCTCTCCATCCGGACGGGTCTCCAACAGCACACAGAGCCCCGCGCTTGGTGAGCATGTGTGCTGTGGTCATGACAGTAGATCTACAGAGAGACACAGACGTGGGGTGACCGAGTCAGGGCCTAGGAGGCCGAGAGCATGTGCCACCTGCGATGACACTTGTGTGGGCTGCGGGACGGTGCCTTTGTGCGCCTGTGCCCGTCAGAAACCTAAGGGGAGCCTAAAACTGGGTACAGAACTTATGTCCAGACATTCAAACCATATTCCGCAGTCTTCTCTGTTTAGTTATGTAAGAATTTGTTAGAATAGTTACAGGTTTTATTAAGGTTCGTAGATGAATTATATTTGAATATAATTCATATATATAATATATATGAATGACATATATTATATATATGAATTATATATATTATATATATGAATGATATATATGAATATCATTCATATATATAATATAATATATATATGAATTTTATTAAGGTTCAAGATTAATTACACGGAGGATAATCTTAGTTTCCAGGGCCCTACGGTTTCCTGTACATTAATTGCAAAAAGAAATGTAAGTGGCAGATTTCTGGTGACTGCTTTTATCCTTAGCAACAGCAGTGAAAAAGCAAGAGTTCTTTTCCAGATGTAGCCTCTACACCGAATGTCTTATCCTTGAAGAAGAGCCACTAACAGCAGCGGTCCGTGCACAGTGTTCGATCCACACGCTGGCTCTGTGGCTTCGCTGGCCTCTCCTTGTAATCAGTCCATCTTTTATGCTACGTTTTCTGCACTAAAACCCTTTAGATTACCCAGATGACTGCGGCTTCCGACATCCACAGGTCATGGAACTGCTTGAGCTCAGACACAGTGCAGTGGTGACTGTCTTCCTGTCCATCTGTCCTCTCCGCACCTCCGCGGCTCAGGCCCACACGTTTCTCCCTCTTTCCCCGCTAGCTTGTTAATAATGTCCTTATTGCTATTCGTGTCATTGTTAATCGTAAAACCTTTAAACATTCATATATTTCCTTCCTTTCTAAAATATATATTATTATATAAGAATTAACCAAATTTCCTAATACCAGATTTTGTAGGGAAATAAAAGTAAGGAAATGAAAAAAGAGCTTTTTTGGTTTTTTTTTTTTCCCACGAATCAAAATTTATCTACTCTCAAAGGAAAAAATCACAAATATTGTAAGAGTTTTATACAGAAATTCATGGATATCTGTCCATTATTTCTCATTCATATACGTTGTAGTCAGGGCTAACGAGGTAAATAAATTTAATACAGGACACATAATTAATAGGATTATTTTACAATAGCCAAAAGGTCAAATGCGGAGGAATGCATGAGACCAGCCACACCCTGGCGGCCCGTAGGATCCAGCTGAGGGCCTGGGGCCCAGAGCAGCGGCCCACACAAGTCCAGCCAGCGGCCTGGAGCCCACAGCCACCCCTCACGCTTGTCTATACGAGGACCTGCACCCAGATGGCCCGAAGGCCAATTGCCGAAGCCAGCAGCCCTGCGCCAGGGGCCTGAAGGACTGTGCCACCAGGCGGAGAGATCGCCATGGGCGCCCGCAGGGTCGGGTGAGGGAGAGAGCAGAGGGTCCGTCGGTCCTCCGGAGACTGGAGGATCTAGCTGGAGGTCTGTAGCTCACTGCAGCGTCCAGGGGAGGACGGATGAGGAGGCTGATGGGCCTGTGATGGAGGCTGAATAGTCTGCGTCTGAAGGTGAGGAGCCTGTGCTGGGAGGCAGGAGACGGCGTCCACGGTGAAGACGGGGGCTTCCCCACAGGAACAGAAGCAACCCTGCCCCCCTCGCCTCCCCTCTATTACGCCCAGGGGAGGGGCAGCCCAGGACGGCTCTCTTGCACACTAGCGCATGGGTGAAATTCCGTGAAGCTTCTCTTCACTGACTTCTCAACTTGACACAGTCACTCAACCATCAAAATACCTTTTAAGAAAAGCTTCTGTGCGAGCTAAGGAATCAGTGGATGGCATCACAAAATGCCTGACTTGAACCTTTCCGAAATCAGGTCAATGCTACCCAACAGAAAAAGATGGACAGTTAGGCTGTTGATGAACACCTGACACTTCCGGTGTGTTCAGGAGCATTAGCAAATAAATGAGACACGCAGCTCAAAAAGGACAATAGCTACTTGTTCGCTCTGCCTAAATTCTACACTCCGCCTCCTGCTACAACCTCATCAGGGAGGCCTCTCACCCATGTCGGACATAGAATCCCAGCAGCACTTTCTCTGAATCCTTTGATTAAATATTCTCCCTGTTCTCTGCGGCTGGTAGTAGATGCAGATCAGCATGAAAAGCCTAAGAAAATTTCTGTACGCGTCTATCTGGTTTACCAGTCATACTCCAGATATAAATGTGTTTATTTCTTTTTCTTGAAGATAAACACTATAAGGAGGAGACTACGATCCTTGAATGTCAACAGTTTTGCCTGTGGGTTGCCTGTTCTTATTTCCCCTGTAATTACAGATTTAGAGAGATAGAAAACACCTGGAAAATGAATCCTAGCCTGTTGAATCCCTATTGATTGCCATATTTCTCCATGCTTCAGGATAGACCACTCGGGCCAGGGACACAGGGACGCACAACCGATAATGATATCAGTGGGAATAGCTTTTATAAAATCCTCTTTCCCTGGTTTTATTTTTAAGCCTATTTTTAAGCTTAGATCCACTTGAATTTTATTTGTCTGAGTTGTAGGATTCAACTTCAGATGTTTTCATGTTGTCCTCACCAACAATTTTTGAAAAGTCCATCTTTGCCAACAATAACTCAAAATGTCACCATTGCTCTAGTCCTAACATTCTCAAATGTACTTGGGACTCAATACTTTCAACTCCGTTCTGACAATGTATCACACTCTGACTGTTCATACATTGTTAACCCACTGGTTAAACTAATGGAGCTCAGACAGACATTCGGCAGATAGAGAGATGACACAGAGACAGACAGACAGACAGATATCTGACAAGGCAATTTCCCATCACATTTACTCTTTTTCCCCAGAATTTTCTCAGCTAACTTTGAATCTTTTTTACATTAAAATTTATCATCATTTTTTATATTTAAGGTTATTTGATTTATAGAATTGGATAAATTTTTATTAAATCTGAGAGAATTGGATAGTGACCACTTAGCAAAGAGATGAAGGAGTGGACAGACGGGTGGGAAATGAAAAATACTAAGTTACTCTTAACCATAAACTACAGTGCCAAATCCAGCAGCTCATGTTCGCTGTGCCTGGTTCAAACACCAGCCCTGGCACACAGCCTGGGTAATGTCATTAAGAGAGCTTACAGTCCTTCTAAAATGAAGTGAAAATGAAACACACACTAGTGCAATTTTGTGGACATGAAATGAGCCAACACATGTTGAATACTGAGTGTCCCCAGCATGTGAGACTCTTCCTAGCACATGTGATCTTCATCATAGACGCTACTATGAACATGTGTGCCAGCACTGTGGAGTGAGAAGGCATCACGTGAGACAAAAGACAGGTGTCTAACTGCCCATTTATCTTTTAAAACATAACATTGACCTACCTTCTCTAATGGATCATAGTTTACAACTGACTTCCACAAATATTTCTAAATTATTTAATTCTGACAGTGTCTACATAAATGAACTCTGAAATGATCACACCATCTCTGATGAAAAATTCCCAATGTCATAAGATTCTGTGGTAGTCTATGCATTGTTCTATTTTATACTTAGAATAATTTTCTAGTCATGTAAGAAAAATAGTTTTTTTGTGTGTGTGTGGAGGTACCTAAGTAAGAAAGATGTAAGTAGAGAAGGTAACAGTGAAATGGAAAATAAAAGGTACCAATATGAAAGGCTTTGGTAGCAATCGTCAGAGTTTGGTGACTGTTTAGGTGTGGAGGCTAAGAGAAGGGAAATGAAAAGACGGTATTTCGGGATTCAGTGGCTACGAAAGCAGAGTCACTCTGGACAGGAAATGGAGAGCTTGTGAGGAAACCCAGTCATATTTGGGTGAAGCAGAATTCATGAAGCAGGGTAGAAAAGTTCATCTATGGCAGGAGATTTATGCCACTTTATGCCGGCAGTGGTGGCAGTTGTTGGGCTGTGTGAGTGGTTCACAGTGCACCACTGAAGGGGAATTGATAGGAGAACACCGCACCCCACGTCTGAGTGGCATCGCCGTTGTGAAGATGTGGGTGCCCCTGCCCCTGGGCACCCGAGCACCAGTGTCCTCTGAGCACCTGCGTCCTCTGAGCACCAGCGTCCTCTGCTCTGGCCCTTTCCAGCCAATTCCCACCCTCCTGACCTCCCAGAGCCAGTAGAAGACCAGAGAAAAACCTTGTGACAAAACTGAAGCCTTCTATCTTTTATTCCATTATCTTTGCCTCGCTCTTCTAATTTAAGAAAAGGAAGGTTTTAGACAATGAAGAAAAATCGAAGGATAGCATTATTCCTCTTTTCCAGAGATAGCCAGTTAGTAACAGGTTAATAAAATATCCTTTGAAAAAGATGACTTAATAGCTGACAGTTCATGTATTTATTTTCGTGCCCTCAGAAGTAACCATGTTGATACCTCCCACCTTCATCTGTTTCCATTTAATTCGCCATCCTAATTATAAGCTTGTGTCGATCGTGGTGTGAGGCCTTTTAGCTTCCGACCCCTCAGCGGGAGACACATTTGTGGCCGCTGACTCTGAAGCCTGAAGACTGTCAGAACTGACTTGCGCGTTTTCTCTAACTTCTACTTTAAAAGACATTATTTGTTTGAAAAAGAGCCAATTAAGTATGAGGAGATCTTTGGTCATAAAATAGAACAAATCCAAAAAATTTATAGAGTCATTAAAACCTAAGTCAACAAACTTGAAAAACTGTCTGGCTATTTTTCTGTGGCTCGGCCAGTGATGCCCATTATTTCATTTAAGTTTCTAGTAAATAAGCTGTTCCGTAGCCTGTTACTTTACTCACTTTTAAGCAAGGATTACAAAGTTTGATACTTTTCCCGCCAACATTCAATGTTTTCTTCTTTTATTCCTTGCATTTATTTTTTTCCTTGCATTTATTTTTGTGAGACAATATTCCTGAGAATTTGGTTCACATATATTATCTGATTTGTAGCATTATAAATACTGTAGTATTGGACTTAACTGACTCATGATGTAACCAAGGCTTAGAGGGTTTCACTTTCTTGAAATTATCATGTTAAGTAAGTGAAGAAATCTTGTTTAGAACCCAGAATAACACTAAAGTCAAGGAAATAATCTTTCATGATATAATGAAATAAGGAATATAAGGAAATAATCTTTCACCTGTAATCCTAGCATTCAGAAAGCTGAAGCAAAAGGGTCACTGTAAGTTCAAGACCAGCCTGGGCTACATAATGAGATCAAGACCAGCCCCAACTATGTGGAGAGACCTTGTCTCAGAAAAAAAAAAAATTCAAATGAGGTTTGTGGTATTTCTAGGAAAAATGAGGCATTCTGTCATAAGTGGTTCTTGGACCTATTGTAGAAAACTGAGCCAGAGATATGTTGTGCTGACCACTGTATCCTCTGTGTGTGGACAATGCTGGCTGGATGGGTAAAAGGTTGGGTGGATGGGTAGATGGAAGGATGGGTGGATAGGTGGGTGGATGGGTGAGTGGATGGATGGATGGATGGATGGATGGATGGATGGATGGATGGATGGATGGATGGATAGGCAGGTGGATAGGTGGGTGGATGGATGGATAAGTGGTGGATAGGTGGGTGGATGGGTAGGTGGATGGATGGATGGATGGATAGGCAGGTGGATAGGTGGGTGGGTGGATGGATAGGCAAGTGGATAGGTGGGTGGATAGGTGGGTGGATGGATGGGTGGAAATCCTTTTCACAAAACCCAGAAAGAAGCAGGTTATGTGTCTTCATACACTTTTCATGGGTAGTAGGGAACCAGAGGACTGTGCCAGGCTGTCTCAGCTGGAGCCATTGGTGAAAGGTGCCCAAGGTCAGCTAGCTGGTGAGCTACCTGGGTACCTTCCTGGGCTTCCCGTGGGCTGACCTGAACTCGCTCGCGATGGGAACCTCGGTCTTCTTTCCTGACACCTGCCCCCCACCCCGGACTCCAGTCTTGAGTGAGATAACTGGTCAGGAAAGCAGTCACCCGTGCGAGCTGCTGTGACACAAGCTCACCACCCAGGGGCTTCACCGACGGGAATTTAATTTCCCACAGCGCTAGAGCCCCAGGCCTCAGTGGGGCAGGTTTCTGAGGCGCCCTCTGGCCGTGGGTGCCGCTCCTCGGCGCTTCCGCCAGCACTGCCCTCCGCGTGGGTGCGTCCTCAGCCCCTCTAACCCGGGCCGGCTCAGTGGATTAGAATCCCGCTGGACGACCTCCCTTTAGCTTAGTTTTACCTCTTTCAAGGCTTTGTTTCCGAATTCACTCACAATCTGGCCAGGAATTTAACACCCGGATGCCGATAGCAAGGAGATGACTTGAGTTCTTTAGAAACTATTCTAGGGTCCCCTGTGCCCTCGTGGAGTCTGGTCACTTCCGGGCACCGAGCTGGAACTCTGCTCTGTTAGGAAGATGACGACGGACCTCACTCCCGCGGGAGGACGTGCAGGCCCCAGGCCCCCTCGGGGCTGGAGCCAAGATGGAGGGGAGGAGATCACTGTCTGTCCTGGGGGGCCACAGGGCCTCCTGCCCGCCCTGCTCTCTCCTGCCCGGCGTCCGGGGCATCTGCGGTCTTCCTGTGCATTATCTGCCTCGCCCAGGCTGTGTCTAACTTCATGTGTGTCGTCCTTTCAGTCTTCATGTGTCCTGAGCGAAAAATGTAAATCTTACCGAGGATTTGGCGGGTTAGTCAAAAAAGGAGGATTTTCTTTTTCCTACAGCATAAAATTGCTTTCAGCCTTCACCGCAGCCCTCTCCCGGGAAGCGACGGGAGCCCCGCTCCCCGGCCCTCTCCCGCTCTGCTCTTCCTCTGGCTGCTCTGCCTTGACTTATTCCCGCGCTCCAGAAATCCACTCACATCTTCATAATACAGACTCCGTACTGTTCCTACAATCAAAACTACGTGACAATTCTGCGGTTCAGTCATTCAGAACTTGCCACTCTCACCTGTGAATATATTCATCACCTGGCTCAGAAAACCAAACACTCTTCACAGTCCCCCTTTTACTCTCTTTCAAATTCAGGGAGGATCATAAATATATGCGTGGTATTTCTCTGTTCACCTTGTCGTACCAATAACCTCATTCATGTGACTACGATTATTTGCTGTAAATCTTTTTGGGGTCTTTTTGCATGTTGATATGTTATTTCAGGAAACAAAGATTCTCCTCTGCAACCTTACTTAGATGTTAGATTCCTAAAATGCTGTAACTCTTAAGTCCATCCAGATGATTTACTCAGTGTATTTCTAAGCTGACAGCTTTGTCAAATTATTGCTCTGCGTCCCAAGCCCGTCTTTAATCTGTGTTTATTTCCCAGTCTTTAGAGTTTGTCGAATAATGCAGCGTGATTAGTTTGTGCTTTCTGATTTGTAGGTATTATCCGCAGATTACTTTTGCCCGATGATTTCATCCTTCTCCGATGAGAAGGGGCAGCGGTGCACAAAGCTCACGACTAGGAATTTTGAAGTCTCTTGCCTCAGTCAGGAACAAACACTTTCCTCTGACACCCACAGGAGTACACACATCTTTGCAGAACAAACCTGCCAAGGATGAAGGCGGCTTAAAATAATAGAAAACAGCACACAGAAAAGCAGGCGCTTTTCTAAAGGAAATCGAAACTTGAAGATTAATTAGAGTAAATAACAGATCCTTCCGATGCTACTCCACGTAAAAGGCAGACGATCGAGTGTGGAATAATCCCTTTCATATATAAAGCATGTCTCTAGACACCGAAGACTCCT
Organism: Thryonomys swinderianus; assembly: GCA_004025085.1. Lineage (NCBI taxonomy): Eukaryota > Metazoa > Chordata > Mammalia > Rodentia > Thryonomyidae > Thryonomys > Thryonomys swinderianus. The sequence goes on from PVIC010006458.1 coordinate 41,347, forward strand.
GCGTGCTGGCCACCGACGTGTCAGCTCTGTTAATCCGCCTTTGATGGAGTGTTTTAGACTCAAACAAGGTGATACGGAGAGCCAGGGGTCCCTTTTCCCTTTCCTCGACTGCAAATACGAGCCGGGTCTCCATCTTCCCAGTGCCTTCCCATCATAAGACTTTGCAAGCATTTCCTGGAAGATTTCATTGCTAACCAGCGAGCTGTTCAGGAAGGGCCCTACACGGGGTTCGCAAAGCCGGTGCTGAGGCCGCCAGAAGGACTTCCGTTTGTGGGCGGATCGCCCGGAGGATTAGCTCAGTGGTTCCGGCGCCTGCCTCGCAAGCACAAGGCCCTGAGTTCGATCCCCAGTAACCACATACAATGCTGGGCATGGAGACTCACACCCACCAGCCATCAATACCACATACCACAGTGGCAGGCGTGGTGGCTCACGCTTGTCATCCCAGCACTCGGGAGGCAGAGACGGGAGGATTGCTGAGTTCGCGGCGGCTTGCCTGGGCACCATAGTGAGCTCAGGGCCAGCCTGAACTACAAAGCAAGACCCTGTCTCAAAAAAAAAAAAAAATGCAAAAGAAACTATTCTAGCAAATGAAACAGTAGCCCCCTCCCTTCATAAAGGAAAGCACAACCTCCGTGGTGCTGTGATTTAATAACACAGATCAGATGCTAACTTTTCCGAGATGAATAGCTTCGCACACTTGCTTTTTTTTTTTTTTCATTCAATTAAAGCACCAAACTATATTCTTTTGAGTGGGAAAAATCTATGGCTTTACTCATGTGAATTTTAAGTACGAGGAGAAAGTGTGGAGCTATTTGTTTCGAACCATTTTCCCAGGGATTTGCAGGAATAGTCCAGTTGGACAGGGTGACCCAGCAGCTCCTCCCGCAGCAGTCCCGCCTCTGGCTTTTCTCTTGCATTTCGACTAGAATCGAGAGCATCTTCTTGGGAGCTGTGCGACGCCGTCCAGCCCCGGCGCTTCCACTGTCCCTGAGGAGTCCACAGGGCGGACTGGAGCTCATCTCAGGATGGCGCTTTGGGCTCCATCTGGCCGCCCCTGCTGCCTGAGCTCGCTTCCTGCCGTCTGTTTATGCTCCTGTCATCTCAGAATCTTTACACACAGCTCCCCGCTCTGTCTTCCTGGCCTTCGGAGCCTCTGTCGAGCATGGCCTGCGCATATATATGCACTATTCTGCCACTGATAGCTGTAGGAACTCTGAATTTTTTAATGGAAATATCCTTTTAATAGAAACATTTTCTAAAATATGTCCTGTCATTTTTTGTCTGCTCTTTTACGTTGTGTGGTGACTGAGAAACCTATTTTTTTTTTTTTTGGAACTTAAAATTACTCAGTATCCTGAATGGAAGTTTTTCTATACAAGTCGCCTCATTTCGGGCATTACTGTTCTATATGAACCTATAGAATTTTGCTTTCTTTTCTGAAACATCTTATTTTCTTGACTTTATGTTGGAAGAGCTTGACGTCATGTTTTAAAATGTATTTCTGAAGCTGTCTAAGCAGAGGATATTATCTTTTCTCTGAAAATATCAATGATTAAAAGGACTGATAGATTACTTATTTGTCTGAGACAAACAGGTTAAGTACAAATTAAAGTGCAAGCAGAAAACCATATTGGGAATTATTAGTCCTTAAAATAATTTTATAGCTATATATTATAGTTAACAACTGAATGGCCACTACAGTCTCTGCACTTTGGGGCCTTTTATTGTCTTTTTAATTATTTTAATTCATATTGTATTAAGGAAGTTCCGCTTCCCTGATTTTCCAGTAAAGCTGAGATGAATACCAAGAACAGAAAGTCCATTCTTCCTCTTCCTCCTCTGTCACCATAACTGTTTTCTGTAGGACTGCTTCTCAGGGAGTCTCCACCACCTATTTTTTTATGGAAACAACCTGCGTGGAAAAGCGGTGAAAGCATGGCGACTCTCTGCTTCTTAGTTTTTAAATTGCAATAAAAAAAGATTTCGATGCACCTGTAACACCTCTCGCTTTCAAACACTCTTGTTCCAAAAGTTACTGTAACTGCTGTTCAGCAGCAAACACAAACGATAAGACCTCTTAGACCATGTGATGAGGAAGAAATCAGGAGACTGTCTGATCCCTAAATTTAAAACTCCAGTTTGTCAAACGTCACTGTTCAGAAGTGGAGACACACAGCAGACCAGAATACAATATACCGAACACCTAATGACCAAAGAGGACAGAATTAAGCCGCGTCTCAAGAGAGAGGTTTCACTGACAGATTGACTTTGTTCACAATAACCAGTTTGCTGTCTAGAGAAGAAATTTTATTCTCCCCTTTGCTCGAGAATCCTCCTCCTTTTCTGCTACAGGTCCCTGTTCCAAGAGAAATGCTTGCACTGGCCGTTCCATTGTCACTGGAGCTGGGCGCCTCTGTCCTACACAGAAACATTAGGTCGAACGAGGTGGTGCGTTCAGCACGTAGCACAGCGCCTCGCAATGGCGAGCCCTTGACACATTTGCCACCCTCTGTCTGAGGAGGGCACTTCTTGTACATGACATTGGCTGTTGGGAGTGTGTAGTTATTAATTGTTCTTTGTCATGAATAGCCTTTCAGACTTCAATGTATGTCCATACTGTTGTTCCTTTCTGAATTATTGCAGCTTGGCTGATATTAAGGGAAGACATATTTACTGTGGAATGTAAATAAATTACATTCACACAATAGCACTTTCTACAAAAAGAAGGTGGTTATGAAAATAGCTCTGTGGGGACTGGTGAAACAATGTGGTAAATACACATGCAAATCTTTATCTTTCTCTCTTAGTAGCATATAAAAAACCAACACACACAAAAATCAACCCAAAAGGATAATGAAGCTTATACTGTAATATCCACTGTGCAGTTCCTTATTATATTTCCTATTTTTGGTCTCCCTTAAAGCAGCCCAGTCTCTCCGCAGGTAGCTTCATTTTCCTAGAAATAAATATGCAATGCGTGACAATAAACTCCTTTCTGATAAAATCCATTCCATGCCAGTTTAGTTGATGGTGTAGTCTCATACCTTATTAATGCACTTACTCTGCAAATATTCCTCGGCATACAGAGCTCTGATTCAGTCTGGAAGACATTAAATTAAATAATGGTTTTCCCACAGTATTATCCAGAAATCCATATACATACACCCTCAACTGCTTCCCTCCTGTTACAGTGAGAAAATGTGTGAAGCTGGGGATCCCTGTCATTCTTACTCTTTTGGAAAGCATGAAACATCAGTAGTGCTCTGTCACCCACAGGCTGACTTCAATGACATTCAAACAGAATGTCAAACTTCAGAAAATTATCTTTGATTTCCACCACTCGACCTCCGCTTTATATCCCTCCGTCATAACCAACCGTTCTTTCTATCTCATTCAGGCTGCTATCCTTTCTGTTTGGATTTTTCCTCCACCAGAAAAAGCCTTTATTCAGTTCACTGCTCACCTTCAGTATTTGTGGGAGTTGTAATTTCTTGTCTTACTAAAATTTTAACAGCATTTTATAAGATTAGCAGTCCTCCCTATTAAGGAGGTGGTGTTCCTCTTTTGATTTTTCTAGCCACATTCTTATCATTTTCTTATTAAACCTTTGCTCCTTCCTATCTTACTTTAAAAATTCTGAATTACTCAGGGCTTTGTCTAGGCTATTTTTCTCTCTACCTTCTTTGAGCAGTTTAGTTTATTTCCATGGCATTAAGTATCACCTGCCTGTGGCAGACTCTGAGACGTTGATCGTAAGCCTGAACTTCTTATAAGTGCTGTAAGTTTATATGAGTGGCTACTTTTGACATCTTCGCTTGATAATTTGTTGAACATTTTTAAATTTTTGTGTAGAAAACTGACCTTTGAGATTAAGTATAGAGGTCTGTCATGAAAAGTCTCTTCCTGCTCTTAGCCGAACGTTAGTTAATGGCATTTTGTCTCCTGTTGGGAAGTCCAGTCAGAAACAAGTCACTCTGGGGCGACCGCTCTCCTCTGCCCAGCGTTCAGTCCTCCACTGAGCCCCAGTGACTGTCTACCCCCCGCCTATCTCCGTCTCTCCACTTCCTTCCAACCCCATTGCAAGGACATTGCAAGGACATCAAGATCCTCCCACCAGTCTCCCATTACAACAGCCCAGCTGGCTGACCTTAAATCTAATTAGCATATGTTTAGCTCACTGCCAGAAGTGGAGGATGGATTCAGAAAGTGAACTTCAGGTGCAGAGGGGCGAGAGCTTCCTACACAGAGAGGTAGGATCGAGGGACCTCAGGCCTTGGAGTAAACACGTGCAGATCGTGGAGTTAAAAATAAGGGCACACACGGCACTTACGCATCAGCCCATCTTACTTCACCAGAGGGTCCAGAAGAACATGTTGGTTTTCACGACACATCCAATTTTCTACTAGATTCACTAAGAAAATAATAACCTTAAATACTCTAGATTCATTGAGTTTCAAGAGCAAATGAAGTCTTTACACTTTCAAGATAAAAAGCCAGCTGTAAAAGCTCCCAAAGACCCTAGCCTGCTCGACATCTCAGGACGCGATATGTTAATGCCACTGAATTGTCTGAATGACTGATGGTATTGGCGTAGAATGTAACGTATCTGTGGTTCCAGAAGAGAATCACAGCCTCGTGACGGGAACCTTCGCAGCCCGGGGTGGTAATAAACAGCCTGCGGCAGTGCGCGTGTCGCACGTTAGCCTCCACGGTCTCCAGTTACGGTTTTGAGCGGCCAGATCCCTCCTTGCAACTCCTGGGCCGGGGGCGTGAGATGGAGCGATGCCCGGAGGCCAGCGGGCTGGCGTCAGAGTGCAGCCCTTCCTCCGCACGTCCTCTGAGCTCTCGGAAGCAGGAGTCTTGACTTTCTCCCCTTGGGTGATTTTCCAAGGACCTTAAGCCCCACAAGCTCATGGTTTGGACTAAAAATAGTGCTTTCAGCAAATCTGTGTGGTTTCCAAGTACGAAGACTATAGAAGCTGTCAAGGGTTTCTACCTCTCATCCGTTGCTTTTCAAACACGATCTACGTACATGAAGACGGTGGAAGAGGGTGGTACCGCATGGGCATGTAGCACAATTGGGGTACTGACTGCCTGTCACAGAATTTGTATTCAGAGGAATATCTGTTCACGTAAATTTAAATGTTTGTCTCCAACCTCAAGCTGCCCACTCCACCACTCCAATTCCTTTCCTCAGTCTTTATTTTTCTCTTTGAAGGAAAGGTTTCATCTCACATTATAATGTGCTCCTCAGAGAGGTGTTTCTGCAGCTTCTCTTCATCCCCGAAGCCAGAAGAGAGAGGAAAGAAGCTCTAGGTCTTTCTAAGGCTCTGAAGAAGTTGGGTTTGTACAAAATAAAGTCTTGCTGCCAGGCGTGGTGGCTCACGCCTGTCATCCCAGCACTCAGGAGGCAGAGACAGGAGGATTGCTGAGTTCGAGGCTTGCCTGGGCACCCTAGTGAGCTCAGGGCCAGCCTGAACTACGAAGCGAGACCCTGTCTCAAAAAAAAATAAAAATAAAAAAATAAAGTCTTGCTGCTAAGGAGTTAAGTGGTCCAGTAATCGTGCATTGAGTTTGCCCTTGAGATTTGGACAGATCATCACGCCTCCTAAGTTTTAAGCCCTTCATCCATAAAATGGAGAAATTACTACTGTGTCATAAAAATTAAATGAGCGTGTGTATTGGAAAGGGTTTTTAAAGTGAATGTCAAAATCTCTAAGCCTTTCCCTAAGATCAAAGATGGACCCAACCCCAAGCCTGCTCGAACGCTTGCTGTGGCAAAGTCATAGGGTCGACAGAGAACAGACCACAGGGCCCCGAGCCAGTGTGAACCTGCACAGCAGAAGCCATTTGCTATGAACGCTTGGAAGCAGCTCTCTTCAGTTCTTGCTGTCGGAACAGCACAGGCCTCACTCCCCTGGCCCCAGTGGCACCTTGACCACCTGTCCCTGGGGAGCAGACAGCCCTGCACCCCCACTCTGCCCTCATGATGGCACTGGCTGCTTTGCCAATCTCTGAACTGCTTTGGGGCCTTTCTCCTCTTTCCTTGAAGGGTGACGTACGCACCCAGAGAGAGCTCTGTTGGCCTGACCACGTGGAACCCTAAAAGTGTGATGACTGTTTTTCATTTTACCCGCTCTGTTGGAGTTAGTCCAACACTGACAGGCTCTTCCCTGCATAATCCCCTCCGCTTTGCCTTCTGCTCACTTCCCTGGTTAAAGAGCCGAGCCGTGGTCTCCAGTGTCGGTACCCAGTGGCGATCCAGCCAGCCCTGAGTGCTTGCTCTAGAGCAGCCTGTCTTCTTCGCCCCATGGTGGGTGTTGGCATCGTCTGCACAGCCTGGCTGCTCCGTGTTCAGCACTCCTTCCACTCCCGCCCTCCTCTCACATGTCACTACCCATGGAGAAACCAAGCCACGCCGTCCGCGCTTTCCATAGAAACATCCTCAGTAAACATCCAAGCTCCTCACAAATCCTACTTCCGTAGAGCCCTACAACACACGTCGACCAAGGTACGCGTCGCTTTACAAGAGTTGTCTGGACCCCATTGTCCCTGGAAATGTTTTCGGAGTGTCCACGCAGCACCGTACCGGAAGCCTCTGGAAAGCTCCCGTCCCCAGCGCTCTCCCGTATGTGATCACACGTTCACATCTCTCCTTCTCCCTTCCTTTCCTTTTGAGACCCCGGTAGAGTTGCATTTAAATACATCTTTGCATCGAGTCTTTTTTTTTTTTTGAGACAGGGTCTCGCTTTGTAGTTCAGGCTGGCTCCGAGCTCACTATGTAGCCCAGGCAAGCCTCGAACTCAGCAATCCTCCTGTCTCTGCCTCCCAAGTGCTGGGATTACAGGCGTGAGCCACCACGCCCGGCACTGTGGTATGTGGTATTGATGGCTGGTGGGCATGAGTCACCACGCCCAGCATTGTATGTGGTTGCCGGGATCAAACTCAGGACCTTGAGTTTGCGAGGCAGGCGCCAGAACCACTGAGCTAAATCTCCAGCCCCTGTATTGAGTCTTTTTGAGGCAACTTAGATTTTCCTTTTATTTCAAATTTCATTCTGTCTATTCCAGTGACTCGGGTCCCAAGAATCTTCCTTTTCTTTGTGATATTAGCCTGGTCTGCTAGAGCAGCAAAGACGCACGGGCTTGGCAGTACAGTTCATGAGTTTTACACTCCGACAACGTTGCAAGCTAGAAGCCCAAGAAAAAGTGGCAGCAGTGTTGTTTTCTTTGGGGGCAGCTCTGTTGGGCACAGGTGGCATCTTCTCCGTGGATCTACACAAGATCGTCCCTCTGGCTGTCTGTTCCATAACCTCTTTTCTTACAGGGACACCATGGTGGAATAGTGTCCTCCACTCTAATGGCTGTATATCCAAATACAGTCAGACTCCAGCATACCAGGTATTAGGGATCAAATACACAAATTGTAGGAATATAGAGTGCAGGCTACAACAAACCCCTCTAAGCTAACTATAATTTATTTTCATCACCCCATAAGCTCAGTTTTTGTTCCCTATACTCGAATACATTCGCTTTTCTAATGCCCTCCCTCTTCTCTTCATTTGTGTGTCTGCAACTCTTCCTTTGGTTCAAGTTCACCATCAGCCTAAACTCTTAGGAAATAATTTTTCAATAGAAACATAACTCATGTTTATAATAAGATTAATGACACATAAAGAAGTAAATTACAAACAAAACACAACACATATCCCAAATATTTTCCCTATCTGCATATATGTACATATCCCTTTATTTATTTGTTTGTTTGTTTGTTTGTGTTTCACATAATTTTTTGTAGGCATCCCTCTAGGCTAATGTTAACTGGTCCACCTGTTGCATTTGGCAAAAATGTCCAGTTTCTTGATAACATTCACATAATGTTCTTGTATTCTCACCTCATCCTGACATTACTGACCAAATCCAATGCATCCTCTGACCTACTCTGCGGTTTCCACAGGTGTTTTTGTTTTTTTTTTTTTTTTGAGACAGGGTCTCGCGTTGTGATTCAGGCTGGCCCTGAGCTCACTGTGGTGCCCATGCAAGCCGCCGCGAACTCAGCAATCCTCCGGTCTCTGCCTCCCGAGTGCTGGGATGACAGGCGTGAGCCACCACGTCCGGCATTGTGGTATGCGGTGTTGATTGTTGGTGGGCGTGTCTCCACACCCAGCATTCTATGTGGTTACCGGGGATCGAACTCAGGACCTTGCACTTGCAAGGCAGGCGCCGGAACCACTGAGCTAACCCTCCGGCCCTCCACAGGTGTGTTTTTATTTTCTCACCTAGGGCTGAAATTCTTGAGCAGTGCTCAAAAACAAACTACCAAAACCAAACTTAAATAGCTCAGTGAAATTTAAAGCTACTTGATGGTCTTTAGTGTTTTCTTTCACACACTTGTGAAGATGTTTTAGCTCTGTAATTTGTGGTCAAAACAGGCAGGTTTTCAGTCCAGACATGCCATGGCCCTTCACAGACCCTTGTGCAGAGGAAAGGTGTGGCAGGCTGGCTGGACATGGTCCAGGGATAGTTCTTCAAATCGTGTTCTCGAGGTGATTCTAAGGTAACCAAGGAGTTTGCTATCACACGGGGGCACTTACAGTTCAGGCATTCACAGAGAACAAACCCTGCATCAGGAGTATGACTCCTAGGGGTCTTATTTTAAACAGCTGGCAGTATTTTATTTAATTTCCCAGACTGATGCTTTCATGACCTAGACCTTGAAAATCATCCATCATCCTGTAACTGCATTTGACAGATAGGAACAGCTACAGGCATTGTAGTCCAACCTGCATGGGATACAAAATTCAAAGAGTTTTTCCCTTTGACACAGAAGGAAAATAAACCGATGGCTTATTCTCATTAACATCTGACAAGCATTTCAGTCCAGCCTCTGTGGCAAAAGGGGATTATTAATTACTAAAAGCAGGCGCCCCTGGCCCCTCCCCTCTCACCCCACCTGCTGGTAAGCTCCCACCAAGGACAGTGGGTGGCCGCAGTCACACGGGTTGCCATGGAAATAACTCCCGCTGTGCCAGAAGCAGGATACGTCTTTCAGCTTCCAGAAGCACATGACATCAATCGACTTTTCAATCCTGTTACAGGAGAGTTTGCCAGGACGCGATAAGGTTTGAATCTCCCCGTCCCAGACTTGCACCTTCCCTCAGGGCTCTGGCCCCAGGCCCCATCCTGCTTACCCATGAGTGTCCTGGTCCGTCCAGCCCTGCGACCCGGTGCTAATGCTCACGCGCTTCCCCGTTTACCGCTGCTCAGACTTCCTGCTTCCAGCGCTTTCTTCCTCAGCACTGCATGGAGAGGACGATTATGATTTTGTGATTTCGTTTTTCACAGAACAAAACCGTTTCTCCCTTCCGAGAGGTCACTTTAGGATTTATATCAAAACTATAGAGTCCTGAAAGTTCAACATTCTAAATAAGGAACGCCATAAGATTCTGGCAGCTGAGGGCTAAGGTAACAGTATGTTATAGAAATACATTCTTTAAAATCACGACCAAGGTGTCACTTTAGAAGAGTTTCTTTAAATGGTCCTTAGCCTTTTTCTAAAGATTTTCAAACAGGTTTCTAAATCCCTTGGGAGGAAGTCCTAAAGACCCTGGATAAGTGAATTGGAAGTTATTTCAAACTTCTGTCCCATTTTCCTGTCCTTTCTCCTGGACTTATCCATGCTGTTCGTGAAAGTCACTTCGAAAAACTCTGATAGACTCAGCTATTGCTTCACTATTGTTGGGAAACAATTTCCTGCATAGATAATTTATATAAAAAGACTCAAACTTCAAGTTCAACTTTCAAGGATACCATTTTGCTCTTACCGTTTATTCAGAATATAACTGAAAGTATCGCTCTTCGGCCTTTTGGCTGAGATCAGAATGTAACTGAATGTTTTATATGTTGAAACAATATGTTCTTGTGTGTTCTTTCATGCATTCTCTTTTCCTAGATTTATTTACCAGGAAGGGAAATAGCAGTACAGTAAAGGTCTCGCTCCTTCTAAACACACACCCATTGGAAACACAATGAACAGATGCTACCAGTAGTAAGTGGCTGAATAAAATCTTAGACATGACTGGACCACCTTTGGGGAAGGTCTTCGCCAGGCAGAGTAGACTGGCCTGTACTCAAGAATGAAAGTGTCCATTTCATACAGTCTCTGATCACCTCAGACTCCAGTTAACAGACATCATTCAGTCATTCTTTATAGCAGCAAACTAGTATGTTCTCAAAATATTATTTTCGGGGCCAGGCATGGTGGCTCACACCTGTCATCCCAGCACTCGGGAGGCAGAGGCAGGAGGATTGCTGAGTTCGAGTCTTGCCTGGGCTACATAGTGAGCTCAGGGCCAGCCTGAACTACAAAGCGAGACCCTGTCTCAAAAAAAAAATTATTTTCAATGGCAGTGAACTGTTTTTGTACTGCCACATTTCTACCCTTTTTAATAAAATTTTACATTTGTGCTTTTGTCATTCTATTTTAACCCACAAAATAAGGTGTTTGTCCTCCATCATTATATTTTCTGGACAAAACTGATGTTCGACAAGTGTTTTCAACTAGAAGAAGGAACAGAAAATTGAAAGTTCTAATGTAGTTCCATGAATTGCAGTGATCAAATCATTTCAGCTTCGCCTCTGTGTCTAATGTGCAGTTATAAAACAGTAACTTGGTAAAGCTGCAATAGGTAAAATATGGTTCTTATTTGGGTTCCACGAATATGTAAATATCATGAATATAAGACAACATGCATAAATTCGAATACCATTCTTCAGAACAAAATACAACTTGACGACTCCTGAGGAAAAAAGGACTTTCACATGGATGCTGGCTGATGTCACTCCGCGAGCTGTTCACCTGGATTTTCTGCCTCAGTGGCCAATTTTCCATCAGTTCAGACCTGGTCACCGGGGTGGTGCCGTGGCTGAGCCCTGAGGGGGCCTTTGACTTGCAGAGCGATCCGTCTCCTGCCTTGTCTATTTCTAGAATAATGTCTCCCGTGACTCTTAACCTTGCCAGCTTTCATCAGAATTCACAATTTACGGTCAAACGACAAGCCTGGTTATAAATAAAGTATTCTCCTAGTTCTCACCTGCCTCTTAGGACTCTCTGTGATTTGTATTAACCTGACTGTTAATAAGCCTCAAAATCGTTTGAATATAGCTTATTCTAAATATTTTATAATGCTCAGATCTATGAAACTGATTAACACTGAAATGCATGAAATGAGTTCCTCAGAAAATATTATACCACAAAGCCATACCGCTCTGCATTTTCAGTGCCCTTGATTCTTTACACAGACACAGACTAGGGACAGAACATCCTCCCTCTCAATGTCTTGTACAAATGCTACGTGGCTGTTCATCATTCATACATTCTATATCTGCTGAGCTCTGTGTATCTATCTGTGACCAGAACCTTCCAGGGTACTAAGGTTCCAAACGATGGAATCATAGGAGGTGACTTATGCTTACCAAGCTCAAGAACCAGTCATACAGACCAATTGCCTATTTATACAATTAAAGTTAGTGGATGTTCTTTAGACTACTATTCATAATCAGCATTTAAACCAACTTTTCCAATATAAGAGAAACCACATTAATTCAGCTGGTGGCCTGGTGGGTATGGTGTGGAAGAAAGCTGAGCAGCCGCAAGGTATGATTTACAATAAATTGACCTACAATATTGTAGACATAGCTTTATGTCTACAGTACATAACAGAGAGGTCCCCACCACTGCCCCTCACTGTGCCCAGCTTCTGGCTTGGCTAGTTTCCTTGAATACACTGACTCCGCCCTTGTAGGCTATGAGCTCCTGCTTCCATCTCCAGGGGACCCATGGGCTTTTGTAAACACTTCCCTCGGGCTAATTAAAATGTATTTGTTTACATTTAATTCAGTGGAACTCAGTGGTGAAGTAGACAGAGACAGAACCACGGCACAACGCACTTTCTGGAAACTCACCTTCATTACTTTACATATATCACATCTACATAATACACCTCCTTGCATAGACATCTTCACCATTTTTAAAAAATTGAATTCTTTATTGGTACATTTTATATACAGCTCACAATCACACTCAACACTGGGGGATTTGTACCAGTATGTGACACCAGTTAATTCTCATTTTTACCCATGTCCCTACCCTCCCACAACCCCCACCCCCTAGATACATGTTATTTCTTTTTCTTTCCAAATAGTGTTTATTCTTTCCCATCATTACTTTCCCCTACCACATTCCCTTTGAATATTTCCTATTTCACAAAATCTATCATACATTCTAGAACTCATTTTTAGTATATTTGCTATTCCTCAGACATGCTGTGTGTTTTAGGTGGAAAATTAGGATGCCCACCATGCTACGGAAATTATTACACCTAATGACTTTTTAACCTGCCAAAAACGAGTCCTTTCTTTCCAGGTTGTAAAGATGATGATCATTGTCGTGGTGACCTTTGCCATCTGCTGGCTCCCGTATCACGTTTACTTCATCCTCACTGCCATCTACCAGCAGCTGAACAGATGGAAGTACATCCAGCAGGTCTACTTGGCCAGCTTCTGGCTGGCCATGAGTTCAACCATGTACAACCCCATCATCTACTGCTGTCTGAACAAGAGGTAAAAGCAGGGTGACCATGCACCGTCCTGTCCCTCCTGCCTTCTCTAGGAGCATTTGGGGTCCTAGTCCCTAGATGTTAAAGACAGAGAGAATGATGGAAAGAAAGAAAGAAAGAAAGAAAGAAAGAAAGAAAGAAAGAAAGAAAGAAAGAAAGAAAGAAAGAAAGAAAGAAAGAAAGAAAGAAAGA
>PVIC010006459.1:0-54214 GCA_004025085.1 Thryonomys swinderianus
AAAAAAAAAAAAAAAAATACTCTTCCGTTTCTCCTGCACAGGGAACCTGTATTCAATCTGGGCAAGGGTTAACCAGTCAGGAGATTATATCATGCTTGGGTTTAACTTTTATACAAGATGCTTGAGGGCATGTCTCAACTGTCACTCTGCATTGTGAATTTAGAGTTTGGGTGTGGAAGGTCTGCCTCCCTTCTTTATAATCTACACAGGTGTGCAGAGGACTTCAAAGCTGGATTTAGAAGGGGGCTGCTGCAAATTTCCTCTGGCAAAAAAAGAAAAAGAAATCCCAGAGAAAAGATCTCAGAGAACCAAGTGAAATTCTCTTTAAGCATTGCCTTACATTCATTATTTCAAAATTCTGCATCTGGGCCGGAGAGTTAACTCAGTGGTTCCGGCGCCTGCCTCACAAGCGCAAGGTCCTGAGTTCGATCCCCGATGACCACATACAGTGCTGGGCGTGGAGACTCACGCCCACCAGCCATCAATACCACATAGCACAGTGCCTGTAATCCCAGAACTCAGGAGGCAGAGCCAGGAGGATTGCTGAGTTCGAGGCTTGCCTGGGCTACATAGTGAGCTCAGAGCCAGCCTGCACTACAAAGCGAGACCCTATCTAAAAAAAAAAAAAAAAAAAATCTGCATCTGTCTCTTCAACTCTCCCTGGTTAAGAATGAGGCTTTTCCCACTCCATAGTATGAGTGCAGATTGGAAAACCTCTATGTTTTTCTGAAAATGACTCTAGTGGGAAGTTTACCCAGGGACATTTGCGGTGTGTTGGGCTGTTGGGTAGAAGGATCCTGCTTGGTGTTATACTCACGATCAATTTCATAATGGAGACTAACATGCAGCCACATTAGTACTTGCTTTTGCTCTGTAAAAGCAATTTAATTATTGAGTGTAACATTCTTTATGAAGTGACGGCACTGCCTAATTGACCGATGTGTAGAAGGCTTTCCTTGGAATTGTATTTTTCAACGACTTTATTGGGGTTGATTGCTGTTACCTTACAGATAAAAATTCCACCTTCCAAATGTCAATATTTGAGTGTTATTAAAAGCTGAAGGAGACTTATACATTTAGCTTAAGGCATCTTTTACTTCTTGGCTTTTTTGATGATTTGTGGCCAATGAATCATGAAAAAGAAATTTTTAAACCCCAAGAAAATACCAGAAACCAAGCAAGAAATTTAGCATATTTCACAGTAATTATTCTTTACCCATTCTAAATCTAAATGTTTATTTTCCTCTAACTTGTTTGCTTTTTTCACTTATTGACATTTTGTGAATTGCCTGCTCATCTGGGCATCGGATAACTGAGCATGGAAATGCCTGTTTGTTTCAGTCGGCCTCATTCTTCCACAGAGAACAGGAGAGTCATTTTTCTCACCTCATAAAGATTTCTCATTTTTCCCCTCAGAAAAGCCATTCCCACTAAATAGATTCATAACTGTACTACGTGGTACTTAAAAAATTACAACTTCTAGCTCAGATTTCGGGAGAGAGTACTTAGCAATTTCAGTCACTCATTTTTCCAGGCAACAATGACAGATTTAACCATTTGTCATGTTACTTTCCAGCTTGCCATGTAGCTGAGCTACAGACACCCTAGTAATTATTTCCCCCATCTCACTTTAGCAATTCTTACTTATCCTTGCTGACTATTCCTGATTTCTTTATTTTGGAGGAACTGTTTTATTCATTTTGCAGAATCCCTCATGGCAAAGAGTAAGTGTTCTGTGTATCCTTTCTCCTCCTAATAGCACACACTTAACAGTTGTAATAAGGTGTATTGCACTACTGCCTTCCCCTTCTTGCCCAAATGTAATTTATATTCCCCAGTCTCTACAGTTGGTTCTGACCATATGACTAAGGCCTCACTAATAGTGTGGCCGAAGTAACGAGTTATGATCATAGCTTGTGTTCACATCCATGTAAGAACATAATTTACCTTCTCTTACTTTCCTTCTTTCTCCCTATAGGCTTCTCTGGAACTCGAATGTGGCATTGGTGAGCCACCTCCAACTATACAGAGTATACCTACAGGACAGAAAAGCTCTAAAGTAAAAGAAACTGGAATCTGAATAAGTCATGTATCTTCCCTGGAGCACCTGGCTATCTTTCAACTGTTGCTGAGAATACAGATTTTTTTTTTTTTTTGAAGACCTGTATTTTTTTCTTTTGGAAGTACTGATGATTGAACTCAGGGACCCAGACACGGTATGTGAGAGCTGTACCAGCGAGCTACACTCTCTGCTATAGCCCTTTAAAGAATTATTTTATTTTGAGAGTGTCTTACTAAGTTGCCAAGACTGGTCTGGAACTGGCATCCTCCTTCCTTCATCTTCCAAAGAGCTGGAATTCTAGGCATGCACCACCAGGGTTTGGGTCGATCAAGCAATTGTATTTTTAAGTCTTTTTGTTATAGCAGTGTATAGCACACACGAATACTGTCTGCTAGTCAGACCTTGGAATGTGGTGTTCCTTCCTGTAGGACACATTTTAGGAGGTATTACACAAAGGGAGGCGATTTCAGAGCAGGGTAACAAGCATGGTGGGGAATTTGAAGTTGCAGACACTGGAAGAACAGATTTGAGTGGGAACACTGTTTTCAACTGTCTGAAGTACTGGCACCTGGAAGAATTACTCACTTTGTTTTGGGTGGTTTCAATGAAACTTCATTGAGAAACAGATTTTGCTTAAGATAAAAAACACCCCTGGACCTCAGCTCTGTGTGGGCACCTAAAGGGCTTCTATAAAAGCCCTGATTTCCTTCCTGTGCAGATGCCTTCACAGAGCCTGAATAACCATTTGGCTGGATTGCACAGTGACTGTGCCATGCTTGCACATTTTGTGCACTGTCTCACATTTTTAGAATACCAAAAATTATATGTTTTTATCTCCACTTGATAGAAAAGCAATCTGAGTCCCAGACAAGTTAAAACTTGCCTGTCACTCAGTCACAGACCAAGTTAATGCCAGAGTTCGTTAAAGTCGCTTTATAAAATGGCTTATAAATTTCCTTCCAGTGAATTCTGTGAGTCCCCCTGGAAAACCACTCTTCCTACATTTTGTTTGATTTCCAAACCTAGAGATTTCCTAAAAGTTGGTGTATCTAACGTCCTCAGTCCTAACCCAGTAGCTCATGTGTTCTCGGCTTTCCGGTCTGCGTGGGCCATCACCAGCTGTCCCTGATCTCTTTTCCCTTGTTTCTCGGCACACAGAGAAGACCTGTCCCGGCTTCCCTTAGGGGGGCTGTGCACAGGCCGTGGTGAGCGCTGCCAGACCTGGCTGGAGAAGCCTCCTAGGTGTGTGTTTTTGTCCGGCTGCTGCCGCTGGGTATGAATGCACAGAGTGGCCTTGAGAGGCAGGTGTTGCGGAATCTCTTCTTCAGGTTAAGTTCCTTATGGTGTGTTGACTAGGAGCCCACTGGTAACCTGGAGCCACTCTGGATTGTGTGTATGAAATATTCACTTTTATTATAATTTGAACCATTTTATCTTTTTGGGCTCACTGTACCAACAATTGGTTTATTCTAACTAATAGCTGTTGGGCTGGGGATTTAGCTCAAGTGGTACCCCTCCTACCTTGGAAGCACAAGGGCCTGAATTCAATTACCAGTACTGCATTAAAGAAAAAAGTCTAATAGCTGTTAACTCTCTAGCCACTTAATAACAAGAATTACCTTGCTCTTGGGCCGGAGATTTAGCTCAGTGGTTCTGGCGCCTGCCTTGCAAGCGCAAGGTCCTGAGTTCGATCCCGGTAACCACATAGAATGCTGGGCGTGGTGACTCACGCCCACGGAGCAATCAATACCACATGCCACAGTGCTGGGCGTGGAGGCTCAAGCCTGTCATCCCAGCACTTGGGAGGCAGAGACAGGAGGATTGCTGAGTTCGAGGCTTGCCTGGGCTACAGAGTGAGTTCAGGGCTAGCCTGAACTACAAAGCGAGACCCTGTCTCAAAAAAAAAAAAGAATTACCTCGCTCTGGATTATGGGAAATGTGAAAGGTCACCTCATTTGTCAATAACTACCAGGTTGAACTTCTCCTCAATTTTTCAAATTGCAGTAAGATATATATATATATATATATATATATATATATATATATATATATATATATATATAACATAAAAGCTTATTTACTCTCTTAATCATTTTAAAAATACACTCAGCAATATTAAGTATATCCATAATGTTATATATTCATCAGCAAAATCTACCTCCGTGATGCTTTTCATCTTGTAGACCTGAAACTCTATACTTCTAAACAATAACTCCCTATTTATTCCTTGCCCCACCCTCTGAAAACCACGATTATACTTTGTGTCTATGATTTTGACTCCTCTGAGTCCTCATATAAGTGGACCAGTTCATTTCTCTTGGCGTAATGTCCTTGAGGTTCATCCATGTAATAGTGTATAACACAATTTGCTTGTCTGAAGGCTTTAGAGCACTCTGTTGTATGTAAATACATCACTTTTTCTTTATCCAGTCATCCATCAGCAGATCCTGGCATTGTGGCTTGTATGTGGATACCTCCCCAAACTTCAACCACTCATAGCTGTGGCTTTTGGAGCTGGCTGGACCTAGCATGTGATACTGGATGAAGGGTGCGGTGCTGGGACTGAGGCTACCCCGGTTTGGATATGGGTGGCACCACCCAAAGGGCGGGTGGCCTGGGTGGAATATAAAGGAACAGAGAAAAGGGAGGCTGTGCTTGCTCCTTGCTGCCTCCTGCCTGCTTGCCATGGGCTGTTTCTCCTCTGTGTTGCCCCTCTGCCATACCACCCTGCCCTGGAGCTAGCTGACTATTGACTGGAACTTCTACAAACGGAGCAAGGCAGGGCTTTCCTCCTTTAACTGTGGGTGTTGAGTATTTTGTCTCAGCAACAAGAAAAGTAACTAAGACATTTGGGTAGCTTCCATGTGAACAACGCTGCAATAAATGTAAATGTACAAAAACTTTTTAAGGGCGTGTTTCCAGTTCTCTTGGATATATACTCAGATGAGGAATTGCTGGATAATGTGATAATTCTATTTTTAATTTACTTTTCTAAGAAAGCTAGGCTGAACTTTTTGAAACTGAAAATATTGGAGCCTTTTCTTTGCTAAAAAAAAAGCAGAACTTCAATACAGTTCAATTTAAAATAATAGAAGATAATCTGATTTCATCCAGCTTTTCCTATTTTGACCTTGCAAAACTGCCCAAATACTAAAGTGAGATCTAGTTCTTTATGCAGCATCAGAGAGGTTTTACATACATACTCCCTGTGACAGAGGTAATGACAAAAGTTTGTCCTGTCATGACCTGTGGCTCAGTCCACTGATTTTTAAAAGCTATTTTAAATAGCAGGAAATTTCTGATGGAGAAAATCAGATTTCAAAATTATTTTGCAATTTGAAAGATCTAGAACACTTGAAATAAGATGATACACAGGGCGTCCCCTTTAGACAAAACACACCTTCCTGTCTTCAGAGAGCCAAGTTTCTCTCTTTTCCCCCCAACGCCGTGACACTTTGACACAAGTGACAAATAGTGCACATCCTTGTGATGCAGGTTTTTTGGCTCCACGGCCTACAGTCCATTTTCACTTGCGTTCTCTAGTATCACAGTGAAATCAGTGGTTAACCAAGAACTGTTCTCTGACCCTGAGAAGGACTGGTTTGAAAGGAATTAGAATTCTTTCAAAAGCAACAGGCCTTTCCCGGGAGCTGCTGTTAATAGCCAGAAAAAGCCTCTCCGTTATTACTGATCACTGATCCTCCTTATGTGGGAATATACCTGGAATGTCAAAATTTGCTCTTTCAATCTCTGACTTCCTTTCTGTAACACAAATATGGATATAAGATCAAGATTTGTAAGTGATGTAGAATTTGTTCTGTTTTTAACTGAAAACCTGCATAACAATACTGGTTTGGTTTGACTCTACGAGAGTGTTCAGTGATTTCCTTCTTTGTTCTCAGATCCCTGGGTATGTCGCTGCCAGTTGTTCGCATCAGCCTCTGGAACCCCGCGCAGGTCCAGGTAACACACCCCTCTCAGAGCAGAGGGGAGGCTGCTGCAGAGAGCCTACATTTCCCACTCAAGGGCACCTGGGAAGGTGACTCCGAGCTCTGACCAGTCCTGGGAGGAGGCTTGAGCAGGTGTTCTCCCTGTTCTCAAAGTTCTAGAACACTTCAAAGTTTAGGTTTTCTATAGCTATGCATGTAATTTTTCATATACAAAGGTTTCTCTTTCCCTAAAGTCTAAAGATGGTAAGCAGTGCATCATCGCTCTCCCAGAGAATTTTCTGTGCTCACGGTATTAATCAAGAGAGGGAGGTGAATGGGTTAAAGCAATTGAGATAAATGTCTCGACTGGTTTTGCTCATATGGGTCTATGATAATTAGAGTAGTACACAGATGTGCATTCAAAAATATTATCAGTGTGGTGTTTTCTTTAATATGCATTACAATAAAAGATAATAACAAAAGTGTCTCCAATTTATGATATCGTTATTAAATACCAAAAGCAGGGAGACAGAAAAGATTACAGGAAACAATGCCTGGAAGTTATATCTTTTTCAATAAATGGTGCTGGAAAATCTTGCTGTTCATAAATAAAAACAAACAAAAGAAAATATTAATCTAGAGCTTATTCCTGACACAAAAATTAACTCAGAATGGACTCTAGACCTAGGTGTAAAACACAAATTATGAAAATCCTAGAAGAAAATACGGGAGAAAATCTTTGTGATCCAAGTTAGACAAAGATTCATCAGATACAACACAAAAAATCACAACCTTTAAAAAACAATGAATTGAGCTTTATCAAGATTAAGAATTTCTTTTTTTATGTATGTATGTATTTAATTTTTGAGTCAGGGTCTCGCTTTGTAGTTCAGGCTGGCCCTGAGTTCACTATGTAGCTCAGGCAAGCCTCAAACTCAGCAATCCACTTGCCTCTGCCTTCTGAGTGCTGGGATTACAGGCTTGGGCCACAAAGCCTGGCATTTGTGGTATGTGGTACTGATTGCCGGTGGGCATGAGCCACCATGCCCAGTACTGTTATATATAGTTACTGGGGGTCAAACCAGGCACTTTGCACTTGCTAATCAGGCACTGGAACCACTGAGCTAAATCCCCAGCCCAAAAATTTCTACTTCTAGAAAGATACTGTTAAGAAAATGAAAAGACAAACCATTTCTCATCTCAGAGAAAATATTTGAAAACTCATTTCTGATAAATGATTTCTGTCCAGAACATACATAAACTCTCAAAAGCTCAGTAATAGGAAGACTAACTCAATTAAAATTGGGCAAAACATTTAAATAGATATGTCGCCAAAAAAAAAAAAAAGGAAAAAAGAAAAGAAAAAGATCTATGTATAGTAAACTTGTGATAAAAATGCTCAATGTCATTAGGAAAATGCAAATTGAAACCATAAAGAGATACTGATATTAGAAATCATAAAGATATATATCCATTAGACTGGCCTAAATGAAAAAGAACAACTGTACAAGTTTTGGTAAGTACACAGAGAAACTAGAACTCTCATACAGTGCTGGTGGGAAATAACTGTTGTAAATTAACTTGGAAAACAGTTGGGCAACTTGTTAAAAAATTAAATATGCACCTCTCCTATCATTTTGCCATTCTTTTACCAGATACACAAGAGAAATGAAAGCATGGGTCCACACAAAGACTAGTACACATATTCATAGCTTTGTGCACAACAGCTAAATATCAAAACCAATTCTAGTGTCTCTCAAGGTGGAGAAATAAATTATGCCATGTTCTCAAAGGCAAAAAAAAATCATAAAAAGAAATATGTTACTGATACAACATGGAGGTTTTTTAAACATAATTATACTGAGTCAATAAAGCCAGGATATAGAAAAGAGGATACTGAAGAATTCTATTCATAAAACATTCTAAGATTACAAACTAATTTGTAGATAGAAAACAAGTAGATCAGTGGATGAATGTCAGGTGCTAAAAAGAATCTTCTGGGAACTATTAGGTTCAGTGTTCTGATTGTGGTAAGTGATGGCTTCATGGGTGTATGTACATGTCAAAACTCATCAAATTATATACTTCAAACATGCCTGGTTTATTGTAAGTTGGTTATACCTCCATCACATTGCTGAGAAAATATGGCAAAAATTATGAAGATTGAATAACTAAGTTTTGGAACCACAGCTTGAAGTTATCCTGCCTATTAATACTCTTATTCTTGTCCCCCGACTTTTTTTGCAGCCTGTTTCTCTAAGAATAGGTGATAATAGTTTGGGACTAGAGAGAATTGCCTCTGGCCTCAGTATAGGAAAAGAAATTTTTCTTTAAAGTTGCAGTAGAATCATTTGTCTCACAAAACAGAGAGGTCTCTGTCTCAGAGTCCTCCAGCATAAACAAAACGAACACTTGACAGGGATATAGTGACATCAGATGAGCTGTTGAGTCAAATCTGTCAAACTTATTTTTGTTAAGTGAAGTAAGTCAGGCACAGAGAGAAGAAATGGCACATATTGTCACTCATCTGTGCAGGCAGAAAAGTCAATAATGTAGAAGTAGAGAGTAAAACGTGTCCGAGCTAAGGGACAGGAAGGGCTGGAAGGAAGCAGGAAGGGGGGACGCTGCTGTTCAGCTTATTGTCACTGTGACAAAACACTTGAGAAAAACCACTGAAGGAGGAAAGATTCATTTGTGTTCAGGGTTCCAGGGATTTCAGTTCTCGGCAAGCTCGTTCCACGGCTGTGTGCATGGGGTGAGGTGGAACACCGTGGCAGCAGTGTGGCACAGAAAGCTGCTCACCTTAGGGCGACCAGGAAAGAGAAGGGAAGAGCAAGACAGGGAGGGGCTGGGAACAAGATGTGGTCTCCAGAGCCGCACCTCAGTGATCCGCTTTATCCTATTGGGCCCCCCACCCTGAGTTTCCCTCATCTCTCAATGCCCTCAAATTATGAAGCTCTTGATGGCTTCAGCCACCGATGAAGACAGACTCCTCATGAGCCAGTCATCCTCTGAAAGCTCATCCGCTGGGAACCAAAAGTCTGCATCCTTTCTGGGGTATCCCAGATCCCAACTACAACGGACGGAGAGTAGACATCAAAATATAGTTAGATGGGAGAGAATACGTGTTAATACGTCACAGCCACAGTAGGAAACTAAAGTCTACAACAATTATACACTGGAAATAACTGAAGACTTTGAAGTCCCCAACATGTAGAAGGGTTATTTGAGGAGACAGAAATGAAAATTATTCTGATTTGACATTTACATTTACATGTTTTATGCAAGTATCAATTTATAATACTGTGCCCCATAAATAAGTAGAAATTTTATCAATTTAAAAATAAAAAGCAGCCCATTGAAGACCCCTCCTGTCTCACAGGAGTTAGCCCTATTCCTCATCCTTATTATTTTTTTGTATTGTGCATTCCTATTTTCCTATTCCCTGCTCCTAGTCCTCAGTACATTTTCCTACATTTGGAAAAAAACAAAAAGCATTGTGGCCTAAGGCGTGGTGGAGGAAGCTGCTCACTTTACAGCAGCTCGGTGATGAATAATTTTTGAAATCTTGTTTTTTGTTTTCTTATACCCATCAGACCCACACAGCTCTTTCTCACAGCGGATGAATCTTAGGCGGAAAACACGTGCTTAGAGAAGCTGGAGTCTCTTCCTTCATCTCATTTTTGACCTTCTGGCCCCTCTGGCATCTCCTTCAACAAATACTTGTTTGCTCCAATTTGGAAATCCTAAAATCTTTCACTGAGTAGCAGAGAGAGTAAATAAAGGGCATGAGTGAGAAGTTGGGGGCCCCCATCAGCCCATTAGAGCAGGGGGGTTGAGGTCAAGGTTTGACTACATCTTAGTAATCTGAGAAAAAGTGAGTCCACTTGCAATAGAAGAGGCAGTCCCATTCTTTTTCAGATAAATCTTGTAATTATGACATTGCTGATCTTTTCCCAGCAGAATAGAGGACAGCTGTTATTTATCCAGCCCTTGTTCCTTTTCACTTTCTGAGGAAGAAAAGGTTTCAAATAATGGTTTGGTTTAAT
This sequence comes from Thryonomys swinderianus, assembly GCA_004025085.1. NCBI lineage: Eukaryota > Metazoa > Chordata > Mammalia > Rodentia > Thryonomyidae > Thryonomys > Thryonomys swinderianus. The sequence continues at coordinate 10,041 of PVIC010006459.1, forward strand.
AACAGTGTGGTCAGTTCTGTCTCTTTCCCTTTAGACCTTGCATGTAGCTCTCCCTTTAACCCTGAACATGCCAACTGTTTCTGCCCCAAGGGAAGAGACGCTCTTTTAAAAATTGTTTATGAGAGCCATAAAGATAATTATGGTGTGCACTTACTAAGTACCAAACTTTGTGTGATAATTAATTTTTAGGCATTAGCTTGGCCAGCCCCCTGTGCCTAGGTATATGGTCAAGCCATGTTCTGCTCGAGATGTGCATTTACGTTTCAGACAGTGGACTGGGTAAGCTGACCTCTGTAAGGTGGGTGGACTTCATCCAGTGAGCTGAAGGCCCACACAAAACAAAAGGCTGACCTTCCTGGGCCAGAGATCTTTCCATAGTAGACGGCATGTGGACCGGGTCTGAGACTGTTTTCTGCTGGTTTTTTCTGTCTAGCTCAGGACTCAACAGACTTCCCGCAATACTGGGGGCCACCAATGACTTAAAATCAGCCTATCTATGTATCTATCTCCCTACCTACCTATCATCTACACACACACACACGTGCGTGCGCACACACACACATTTATTTATCTGTGTGCATGTGTACATGAGTGCAAATAATGATTCTGTCTCTGGAGAACTTTGACTAATATACCTATGATAACCACCTAACATCCCTTATTTTATCTAATCTTGTGGGGTCTCAAGGGGCATCACAGGTAAAGGAATGAAGCCCTGGTGACATAGGTGATGAACCCAAGAGCTCTGGTTTCAGGCTCCAGAACCCTGATGTGCCCCGCAGTTCAAGGACGGCACCACTTTGCTTTTCCTCACCTGCTGCTCTTCACCTCTTCTGGCTTCCGTAACACTGACAGGGCCTCAGCAGCAGTGGTCTGCAGTCCGATCTGCCCACACTGCGTCCTGTGGATGAGGCTTTGGGCGGAGTGGCGGGGGTCCGCCGGAGCCCAAACACCTGGCCGCTCTCTGGCAAACCCCAGCATCACTCTACTGGGGCAGCCTCAACTTCTGTCTTTTGTGCAAGTGCACCCCTGGTGTGCCTTTGTGGGTCCGGATTTTCTCTTTTTTTAAGGAAACAGATAGCATGGGATCTGGGCCCACTATAACGGCCCCATTTTAACTTACTCATGTCTTTAAAGACTTTGTCTCCAAGAACAGTCATATCTTGTTTTTTTTTTTTCCTTCTGTGTCTGCTTATTCTCACTTTTCTTTTTTTAAAAATTGATTTTATTGGTACATTTTATGTACATGTAGTGATCACAATCAGCACTGAGAATTTGTACTAGTACATGGCATGACTTAATTCTCTTTGTTCCCATTCCTGACTCCCAAATCCCCAATCCCTATACACATGAACTTTGTTTCCTTTTTTTAATCATCACATTTTTTGTTTCCCTTCTTATCCCTACCCCCCTTTCCCTTTGCATGTGAGTTTTTAAATGTATGATAGGTATTGTGAAATAGTAAGAAAAGTCATGTTCTAAGTTACTAGTGATTAGGGCTTCAACTTATAAATTTTGGAAGACATGATTCAACACATAACATCATTTTCCTCCCAGCTGCCAAGGACGTGCTGTATAGGACTCCTGTTGTGTCTCGTCTCTCATACTGGTCACTACTGAGTTTTAGATGTAGGACCTTTCTGCCTGGCTCTCCCTTTAAAGTTCCTCCCAGTTTGGTTCTTGTTCTTCAGACTTATGGTAAGAGACTAGCTAAGCTGATCAGAAATTAAAGCAGCTCATTCAAATTCTATAAACTCATCTATTGCTTGTAAAAAATTGACTAGAAGTGCTGGGCGTGGTGGCTCACGCCTGTCATCCCAGCACTCGGGAGGCAGAGACAGGAGGATTGCTGAGTTGGCGGCTTGCCTGGGCTGCATAGTGAGCTCAGAGCCAGTCTGAACTACAAAGCGAGACCCTGTCTCAAAAAAAAAAAATTTGACTAGCGCTCAGTGTGGTGGCACATGTTTGTGATCCAATACTCTGGGAGGCTGAGGCAGGAAAATTGTGAAGTTGAGACTTGTTTAGGCAACTTAGTGAAACCCTGTGTCAAACTAAAGAAAGAAAAAAATTGAGGATGTAGCTTAGTGGGAAGGTTCTGAGTTCAGTTCCCAGCACCACCAAAAAAAAGTCCATCAAGAGGACTGTCAGGCACTTTCATAGAATTATTTCATATTCATAGTTTATGCACTGCACACCCTCCCACCTCCTCCACAAACACCCACACACCCTACTAAGAAAAATAATCTGAGGAGCAGAGAGGCATTTTAAGTTGCTCAAAGACTTCAGCCCAGAATTACATAAGGAATATGATATTGTAATGGCCTGCATGCTCGACTCCAGTGGGTCTTTTGTCCTTTGAATCAGCTCCTAAGGGCCCCCAGGGGCTCTGCTTCTGCTCCTGTCATGGGGCCCCATTAGTGCTGGCTCTATGGCTCTGTGCGCTAGTGACTGTGTTTCCACGTGTGCCTCCGAGAGAGAGGCCATGGTTGGGCCAGTCGATATCTGGTAGAGATCACCTCTCCTGATGAGGTTCTCGGGCCAGAAGACCTCTTTTTGTGTTTCCTACTTCTGGTTGCTTTTGGCGGATGGACCAGTACTGGGACAATCTGGTGCGCAGGGAAGGAGGGCCCCAGGGTACAAACAGCAGCGTATTCCAAGGGACAGTGTGGGCAGTGTCCTAGGAGAAGTGTGAACGCAGTCAGGCCCTACACTCCCTGGCTGCTGCGGGGCTCTCAAATCTCATCCCACAGACTTGCGTCACATCAGCAGAGGGGCTACCAGGCTGTCAAGTCTCCTTTTTGCTGTTCCATGCTTCAAGATAATCACGATCTGCCTTAGAGAATAAATGAACTTTCTCCAAGAATTAAGTTTTCCAAGAGTGGGTAAAACACAGGCTTCTGTTCTTACATCACTTAAAATCATTTCAGTGGGGTGTGCCAAACACACCAATGACCTCAGTGCTCCGGGAGGAGGAGGCAGGTGGACACAGATTCAAGGCCAGCCTGTTCCAAAGTAAAAAAGGGCAGAGAGAAACCCCTATATTCAATCGATAGTCCTGCAAAATAATAATTCCAAAACTGTTTAAAAACAAATTAATAAAGAGAGAAATCTATAAAAAAAGAAATGCAGAGTGAGCAAATTGACCTCAGAACACTTTTTGTCATTTAAACAACATTTTAGATGGAGTATGGACTTTTACAATAGAATGTAAACGACGAGCAAGAGAACAGGAAATCAATGGGAATCATGACTTAATGCAAACTTTTCTAAAATCATCCAGGAATCCATAAAGACCCCTTCCTGCACTGGATTTTGGAAAGTCGGCGGGAAGTGCTGGAGCTGGTAGCCGGTGACTGATGCCTGGCCTCGGCTGAGTGTCTTCCCTCTCCTGCCCTCTGAGGCTTAGACAGATTGGACCTCATTCCACGCGCCGTCAGTCATGATCTCGAAGTGGAGTCTTGCAGTGGGCACAGTCATCACTTCAACAGCTCTGCCGGTAGAACTGGTGCTTGTGAGGTGGGAAGGTGGCAGCAGTTTTATTGGTTCACTGCAGTGACGCCAGTCTCAGAGAGGGGTCTGGGCAGGAGGCTCCGTATGGGCACTCGGTGATTATCGTGACCAGGCACCTGCTTGGCACACTTCTCTTCTCCATTCTGTACTCATTTGTCTTCTGAAATATTTTCATCAGTTTCCTTCCCCTCATTCCCATTTGTAAGGCAAGATAAATGCTTAAGAACACAAGTACTTTTGGTTGTGGGTAAAAATGTTTTCTGAAGACTTTTTTTTGCAGAGATGAAATAGAAGAGGGATGTTCTTGCTTTTTTGACATTGTCTCTCTTATCTTCATCCTCTTTCCTTGCTTATTGTTTTTGCTCCTTTCTCACTTTGTATGATTTTATGTCTCTTCACAATGAATTAACTGATGAATGAGTGAGCATCAGTGCAGAGTGGAGTCAGTAATGGTATTGGCAATGTTTGTTGATTACTGTGTGCCAGAAATGGCGGCAGGCTCTTGATTTTTTCTCTTCTCTTCCCTTCTCTTCCCTTCCCTTCCCTTCCCTTCCCTTCCCTTCCCTTCCCTTCCCTTCCCTTCCCTTCCCTTCTTTTCTCTTTTTTTTCTTTTTTTGAGAAAGCATTTGGAACTCAATAATGTATCCTAGAACTCATAGTGATCTTCCTGCCTCAGCCCCCTGAATGGGGATTACAGGGATGAACCATCCTGCTTGACATGTACTTGATTTTTCCTATTTTATTTCATCAAAATTACCACATGGTTCCCATTTTATAGATAGAAACCAGAAGCTGGAGTTGACTGAGGTTTTTCAGATCTTACCCAAAATAGCACACCTTCCACGTGGTGATACTGGGATTTAAATCCAATTGGTCTGTGACTCCACTATGGGAAACTTTCCTTAACAATTTCTATCAAAATAGTGTAGTTATGAAAGTGACTTCTCTGTCAAAGTGACAGTCATTCTTGCAATTAGTATTCTGCAACACAGATAAGCTAAGGGGTATGATATGGCAGGGCTATGCCCTAGGCTCAGGGCACAGGGAAAACCAGACACAGCCCAAGTCCTAGAGGAAGTCACAGCCTTCGGGAGGGCATAATAGTAGCATGTGATAACTGTAACGAGGGAGGTTCACAGAAAATGTTTTCTCAAATAACAGCAACATGGTCACTCCCAACATTTTCACATGTGCCTGAAAAACCTCAATCAACTTCAGCTTCTGGGTTACTTCCTACAAAAACGGGAAGAGAAGCCAAGGTAAAGGGCATAGGTGACACTGTCATTATAAAAACACATTAGCAATCGCCGACTATAGTCTGCAGTCAAATGAAAAAGCCTGTGGATTCTGGAGTCGCCTAGGCCTGGTTTCAAATTTTTGCCTGGTCCCTTATTTGCTGTGTGCCCTTAGCAATTTACTCAGACCCTCTGGGCTTTTCTTTCCTTACCTATAAAAGCAGATGATAAAAAATTTCCCTTTCTGTGATTTTTTTTTTTTTTGACCAGAGACCAGCTTTTTCTTTAAAAAAGAGGCAACATATATTTTAGTCTTTACTTTGCAAATACTAAATTCTGCCATTGTAGAACAAAAACAGGCAGAGAAGTAGGTAAATATGTAAATTTTTTTGTTGGTACTTTAATAAATTTAATTTTCAAAACCAGCCAGACTGGTTTAAACAAGCCATTTGCTTGTTTAAAGTATACAATGAGATATTAAAAGGAAAATATTATATAAGATTCCCAGACATACATAGACGATCAGTAAGTGTTCGTTTTCCATCTTCTTGCCATTTAGTCCATTAGGCTGATGGGTCCCAGAGCTGTACACCAACCTTCCACCACTCTCTTGAGTTGCACACAGCCCAGGCGGGGTCATAAGACACGGACAATGTAGGAAACCATATAATTCTGCAGGTGTCAGTTGTGATGGAAAGTGAACAAACCACAGAGCTGAAGGAATTAAGTGAAGGGAACACCTGCCATAGGAGAAATGGCTACTGTCAAGTGAAGAAAGCTGAAAGGATATCCCGCAAGGGAACTCAGCTGGCAGAGCGTGTTCAGAATTTTCAGAGGAAGCTGAGTGAAGCTGCTTGTCTGGTAAAAAGGGTGTGTGCAAAGAGGAAGTGGAGGTGAAGCATGGGTGGGGCCCCGTGGGGCTCAACGTTGAGTTCTGGAGTTGGTGAAAAGTGCTGTGTGTCCTCACCAGAAGAAGGGACGGAAAGGTAAGAGTCTACCTAGTTCCCGCCAATCCCTTTATAGTGTACTGACCCCATCCATGAAAGCAGAGTTTTCATGACTTAACCACCTTCCCAAAGTCTTCACCTCTTAACCTATTACAATGGGGCTCTGGTTCCAGTCTGGAGGGACACGTTATGGAAGAGAATCATGGAAACTACTTTTGGAGGAGACATTATGAGTAAAGCCTAAAGCACTTGAGTTTACTGTCCCTGGAGAACCCCAAAAGGAAATGGTTAGTACAATAAGATGGGCTCAGAAAAGTGTGTGAACCTGGAAGGGGACAGAGACTTGGACACCAGTCCCATAAAGCCATGGCTTATGAGAAAGGGTGGAGTCTTGACTCTGGATACAATCAGAAGACCAAAATGAGGCCCATGTTTGGGCAGAATCAAGGACAGATCTCTGCCAGGACAGATCTTAGAAACTCCATAGCATTTCTGTACCTCAGTCTAAACATTCTGGCAATAGTAATGCTGAGTATTAGTGCTGTGGCTGAAGAATCTTTCAAGACCCATATTGTTAGGACTGGGTCCTGGCCTCGCCACTGTGGGAAGTGGTGACAGACAGCTTAGTGGGTGATCTTTAGGTCACTTTCGGCATGTTCTCAAAGGGGATTGTGGGACCCCAGTGTTTTTCTCTTTCACTTCCTGGTATGAGGTCAGCTGCTTTGCTCTAACATGTGCTCTGGAATAATCTGCTGTGTCATCACAAATGCAAAGTAAAGGGGCCAGCCAATCAGAGATGGGAGCTGCTTTAACTGTGAGCCAAAATAACCCCCTTCCCCTCCAGAAAGGGTCTCGCTTTGCAGTTCAGACTGCCCCAGAGCTCACTATGTAGCCCAGGCAAGCTTCAAGCTCAGCAATCCTCCTGCCTCTGCCTCCCAAGTGCTGAGATTACAGGCCTGAGCCACCATGCCCAGCAATAAAACTTTCATTTCATAACTTGTTTATCTCAGGTATTTAGTGCTAAAAAGCTGACTGACATGTCTGAAACACTTTTTAAAATCTAAAAACTAAGATTAGAAAAAAAAATAAACTCTAGGATCCTGATGATCAGAAGCTTCTCTGATACAATCTAGAAGATACTGAACATAAATTCTTGCATTATTTAAGTTCTGAAAGAGAGGCCTAGTATGGAGTAACCCCACTGAATCCAGTAAATAGAAGACATGTCAATATGTTACCAATAATAATGATTAAACAACTCAAAGTATTTGCAGCACTTTTCCAGGTGTGGTTAAGGCAATCATTACTAAACTAGGTTACATTCAGATGTAGATCCAAATGTGGTAAACAAATATAATTTCACTACAAATCTTATGCATTTCTCAGTAGATGTCAAGTTGATCCATTTCTCTTGTCTTATACCAGCTTTTTTTTTTTCTTGCTACTGCTGTAAGGAGAATTTCCTCCGACTAGGAAAACAAGAGATCAATTGCAAGAGTCATGAGAAATTAATCCTTCTACAATACAGTTGCCATCATATTTTCTCTAAGTAAAATAAGAAAAGCGTTACGCAGGAGCATTACAATCTGGCCTCCTAAGGGTCCTGACTCCTTGTTCCATTGGTGAGTTACGGAGAACGGCTTTACCACATGACACTGTTTTCAGAGGGCTCCATTTCCCCCTTTCTGTTCAGCTATTTCTTGAAGTTGACGAAATGCATTCATTATGTCACTGTGGGGTTGAGCAGAACATTCTTTCTAGAGAATATATAGCAGGGAGGGAATGATGGGATTTCAAAGTCTTACCAAATTTAAACGAATTTACTTTTTTAGAAAAAGAGCAGACTCAGACCTAGAATATAGAATGACTGAATAACTCAATACATAAGCTGCAGAACCAGTCCTTGAGCCCTGGCTCCCAGCTCATTCCTTCCAGTGCACCTTTATCAGAGGTTTGCCGTAGCCATGAGGGGTTTCCCTCCACAGGGGGATCTGCCAGACAGCAGATGAGCCACCACCGCCAGGGTGAGCTGGGATTTATGTTGAGGGAACATCTGCCATGCCATTCTCCTGACAGCATATTCTAAAGTTGGGACTGTATCAGAAGGCCTTGGGAGAGACTTGGTCACTTCAGGGGGAGAGCAGAAATACTAAGAGGGCCAGGCAGAATCCCTTCGGGGACAAGAAAGCCTGCCCGGAGACCTTGATATTTAAAGCAGTTGTCTGTAGACTTAATGCCCTAACTTGATCAAAGGCTTGGGCCACACAATCCCAGGGAACAGGAAGGTTGAGGAGGGGGAGGGCCTTTGTGCTGGAGGCCCGGAATCCGGATGCCGCAGGTGGGCGGGGCTGCTGGCCACACTAGGAGGGGTTGGGGCCCTGCCCGTCCCCTGCCCGTCCCTTGCCTGCCTGCCCTGCCTTCTGCAGCTCACCACACGGAGAAATAGGACAGAGCCGCCCTCTCCCCACCCTCAGCGTCCTATCAGTTTTCTTCAGGGTCTTTATAAAAAGAATTTCTCCAGCCCCATAAACTTGGCTTGAATTCTTGCTATAGTTCAATTCTACAATCAGAAGAGGGAATCTCCCTAATTTAACTCTTTAGGCCTCCTCTCAGTATGTGGTTTCCTAAACAAATATTTCATCAATTGTGCAGGTCACATTCTTGACCTTGTTGTTTCAGGTGCCTGGAAATTCTGGACTAAGGCGGACTGGCCTACACGTTGGGCCAAGCCTTGCTGCCTCCATCGCAGCCTGTTCCCCTTTCCTCCTGCCTCCAGCAGCTTTCCCTGGACCCATTTTTGTCTTGGCCTCTTCCTCATTAATTGATTTTCCTTTGTAGCCTTTGTTTTCTTTATCACAGTCTTTGCTCTCAAGGCTTATACTTCAGATCCCTGCCCCTGGTGCTCTTGCCCTTCTGTATTCATTTTTTCATTTAGTCCTCTGGCTGTCAGGCAATGTCTGCACACTGTGATTGTTTTCATTCTTTAAAGTCTCCAAAAGAAAGATTGTAATCTTGCAGATAAACTTAAAAAAAAAAAAAAGATCTCTAGTGCCAGAGATTTAGCTCAGTGGTTCCAGCGCCTGCCTAGCAAGTGCAAGGTCCCTGGTTTTATTCCTGGTAACCACACACAACAATACTGAGCGTGGTGACTCATGCCCACCAACAATCAGTACCACACAACACAGTGCCAGGCTTGGTGGCTCACGCCTGTCATCCCAGCACTCGGGAGGCAGAGGCAGGAGGATTGCTGAGTTTGAGGCTTGCCTGGGCTGCATAGTGAGCTCAGGGCCAGCCTGAACTACAAAGTGAGACCCTGTCTCAAAAAAGGAAAAAAAAAATTAGGTGAAACAATATAAAATTGCCTTTTTTGTGTAGGTGGAAAAAGTTAAACCAATACAATATAGAAATTGGATTGCACTCTGGAATAAAAAAGAATAATATAGAAAAGACAGATGAAGCAGTTCAGTTAATTACATACCAATATGAATTTGTGCATTTCCCCAAATGTATCATGTTTATGGAACATGCTAACATGCACGAAACTGAGTGAAAGATAGACAAGAGCCTTTTGTATTGCAGTTTTTCCATGAATTCTATACAGCTAAAAATTATTTCAAATAGAGTTTATTTTAAAAATGTTTAACTACTGGCAATTTTATATGATTTAGATAAAACCTATAGGCCTTGGTGGGCTGGAGATTTAGCTCAGTGGTTCCAGTGCCTGCCTCGCAAGCGCAAGGTCCCTGGTCCGATCCCTGGTAACCACATACAACAATACTGGGCATGGTGGCCACGCCCACTGGCATTCAGTACCTCATACCACAAATGCCAGGCTTGGTGGCTCAAGCCTGTAATCCCAGCACTCAGGAGGCAGAGGCAGGAAGATTGCTGAGTTGGAGGCTTGCCTGAGCTACATGGTGAGCTCAGGGCCAATCTGAATTACAAAGTGAGACCCTGTCAAAAAGAAAAAGAAAAACAGCTAGAGGCCTTGGATATAAAGCTGGCTGGCAAAAGCCTTTAATTATACAGTAGTAGGATTTGTGATTGAAATCTAAGCATGTTTTGTTATCGATGTTTCTTAACAACTGATAAGCTTTGTTTCTGGGTACTGAGCTCCTGGCTATCTAGGCCGTCTAGGGAAGCATGACAATCTCAAAGGGAATGGGGCTGATGGCTTCCTGAGAGGCAGCCTTGAGCCCTAACCTGCTTATGGACCTTACCCTTTCTCTCTTCGATCTACCAGTTCCTGAGGACTGTACAGTGGAAATGATTTGCTTCCTTCTGGCTGACAGTGGACATCCAATGGCCTCATGCCAGGAGAAATATTCAAAGTCAAGTCCCTCTTTCAGATGAGGAATCTTCTTTCCTCCCTGTTGGGCCATGACAAGTCAGAAAGATTTTGCTACATCAGTTTGGGAGGATCCTAGAGTCTCATTTAGGTGAAAAAGAACCTACTTTTAGTTCTACTCCTGGAACTAGAAAATTAACTCTTGGACCAATACCATATGAGAAATATGGTTTCTTTAGCTGGCAAGTTTGGTTGTTTGTTTTTGGGTTTTTTGGTGTGTTGGGTTCTGCTCTAGGGCCACAACATGCTGGGGCCTTCACTGAATCACAGTCTAAACCAAAAGGTTTAGAAATTATTTGCTACATTTTTAAATAGGGGAGTTTCACACAGTTTCTAACGGCATTCCTCTGTGGATTAGACAGGCTAAAGCTGAGAAGCCGTCGTGCCTTGCGAGCGCCATGAGCTACCCATCTTCCCACCATCCACACAGTCCTTGGAACTCACTTGTCCAAGTACTTTAAGCATTTGAGTTTGCGACCCTGTGTCCGGATCGGCATTGTCCCGTGTGTAAGTCATCAGATGTGAGCCGTAAAATCGGTATCTTGGAAACCAGCACTAAAAGAAGGAAAAGGAAGAGGAAGTAGAGATAAAAAAGAGAGAAAAAGGAAGAGAGAAAACCAGAAAATATTAGAATATATTGCATGCAGTAAGACTGGTATTATTTTATAAAATTTTTCTCCCAGTTGTGTTTGGTGTGTCTGTACTAGGTTACAGTATAAAATATATGTCTTCCTATAATCTTGAGTCATAATGTTGACTTGAGACCATAATATTGTGATGTAAATCAGACGTATGACCTTATATATCACCTGGTTTCTCTTATATGAGAAATCCATACATAAAGTACAAAATACAGGACAGACAGTAACAAAAAAGGGAAAAAGTTATTGTAATCTTGCATGGCCATTGTATTTTTAGATTTTAGTCTAGTTTGATTTAGTATAATTATCTTATATTTTTTGTCCTGTCAGTCTGGCTGTTAAGCTGTATTTGTGGTAATTAATTTGATGATGGTGGTGGCTCATGCCTGTAGTTCCAGCACTGGGGAGGCAGAGGCAGGAGGATTGCTGAGTTCGAGGCTTCTCTGGGCTGCACAGTGAGTTCAGGGCCAGCCTGAACTACAAAGCGAGACCCTATCAATCAATAAATAAACAAACAAACAAATAAATAAATAAATAAAACTTGATGATGACTTGTAAATAATTGAATCTCATGCTGGCAAAAAAAAAGTCTTTAAAAGATGGAAAAGAAAGGGAAAAAATAATTGAGATATGCTATGTACATGAATTAATCCCTCACAATGAATGTAATCATTATGTAATGCAAACATGAACAAACAAAAATTTTTTAAAAACAAAATATATTTCTTCCTATTCATTGCAATAAAAATTTTGAAAGCCAAGAAAATTAAAATGCAAGTAATCCAATTTTTTTCAATAAACTTTTTATTGAGCATATTTGCTTCCTGTTTTGTTTTCATTTTCTTCAGTTATCTGAGAGAGCTATTTGTGGATAAGCATCTCCACAGAATTCATCGAAGCTTGGAAACATGAAGGCCAATAAAAACTCACAACAAAGAATTTAAATAGCTAATCGATACTAAAGAAGACGTAAAGATGCTTGATTTTTTCCCACCTATTAGCCATCAAATCATGTACGTATTAGTTGCTTGATGGCAAGTTGGATCATATAAGTAATCAGGTTTATTTACATGGGCTATATAGAGCAACAGATACTGCAGACTAAGTCAGCTGGTCCGGCAGAACTTTCTATGATGACGGGAATGTTCCCTCTCTGTCCATTCAGCTGGAAGCCACTAGACACATGCAGCTCTTTAGGACCTAAATGGAGCTAATGTGATAGAGGATTTGCACTTAAATTTTAATACATTTAAATTTATATAACTATGCCTGGGTAGTGTCTCCTACATTAAACAGTGTAATTCTAGAACTAGTATCTTGATAGAAAAAAACCGGACTCTAGTTCCTGTTTGCCATACTAGACTGCCAGTTGGTCTGATAGAATTCCTTCAGTACTATTCATCAGAGAGTGAGGAGAGCCGAGTCTGCTCCATACAGCCTTTTGGCTTCAGGTCACTGTTAGAAACAAGTGGCCCAGCTTCGGAATGCAGAGCCTTTAGGGCTCTATCTTCACTGAGTTTTGATTTTTCAAATTAAAAATTGCTCGAAGCTGATTGTCTTTTGAACTCTATGAATTAATTAAAAACTAGGGTTATTTCTTAATAATTATAATAGTAATGATAACAAGTGATAAAAACAACAATCTTCACAAGAGTAGTGCTTACTAAGTGCTTATTGTTTGCTTCGCACTGGGATTAAGCGCTTTGTCACTTGAGCTCATTTATTCTTCACAATAGTCCTTGGAGATAGGAAATATTATCCTATATGAGCAAACTGATGCCTATAAAGTTTAATTAACTTTCAAGGTCACTCAGGTAGTGAGCAAATCCGCCTCTACAGTACCCTAGGGATGCTAATCACTCTTACTTCCTTGATGAGACCATTTCAAGATAAATTATTAATGACTGTGCCAGAACTAGAGCCTAGGTCAGGCTTCTGAAATGTGTGATCTTAATATTCTTTATTAAACCATTTTCTTCTACTTAAAAGTTTAGTTTTTTTCCCTCTAGTTTTAAAAGATATAAAAATGTTTTTCAGGGGCCCCTAGTAGAGAAATCCTCCAAATATAACTGCATGTGAATTCCCAGAACCTGCGAACAGATTACCTTATGTGGCCAGGGGATTGTGCCGAGGTGAGTACAATAAAAATCTCGATGTGGGGAGGTTTTCCAGGATTATTGAAGTAGAATCAGAAGAATCCTCAAAAGAGTGTCAGAGATGGAACTATGACGACAGAGTGTCAGAATGATACCACATTAGCAAGACTAGAGGGAAAGGGATCCCGAGCCCACGACCGTAGGCAGCTTAGTGTTTCACACCGTCCGTGTGAAATGAAGGAGCGACAGTAGTGAAGAGAAAACTTTTCACATTTCTAGTGTTCCTACATGAAAGCCCATGATGAAATGTAGTCCTCGCTGTGCAGAATTAGAAGGTAGGACCTAGAGGAACCTTTCAGAGGCGATTAGGTCTTGATGACTCTGCCCTGATGACTGGTCAAGCCCATCATGCATTGGTGGGTTAAGGCATTGTCTGCTGTAAAAGCCACTTTGTCTCACCACGTGACCTGGTGGCCTGCGCTGCCCCAGGACTCTGCGACTCCTGCCAGCAAGAAGGCCCCATCTTGGACCTCCCAGCTCCAGAACCATGAGCTGAATAAGCTTCATTCTTTCAAAATTACCTCTTGTGTTACACACGCCTACCAACCAAAAATGGACTAAGACACCTCTTCTAAATGGTCACATGTCATGGCTGGAAACTCATTTCCTCCTTTGGCATCAAAGCCATTGTTGGTTTTGGCTGCTTGCCTTTGCCAGCCTTGGCAGTTCTGCAGCTGCAGAAACTACACTGGCAAGAGAGTGAGCAGGGTCTGGGGAAAGTGCCCTGAATAAGAAGGAAAGCAGGCACTGAGAGGGGAGAGGAAGAGGCAAGTGGCACATTAAAAATGGGCCTAAAAAAAAAAAATGGGCCTAAAGAGGCTGAGAAAGCATGGGTGGGGTTCAAAAATGAAAACATTCCCAGGAAAGAAATTAGAAACAAACAAACAAAAAAAGTGAAACCAGTAATGGGCCGAAGAAGAAAACTTACTTCCCTCCACACTGCTGCTGGGTACAAAGCTGACCCGCAGCCATCAATCCAAGTGCCACAGAGCTGCCACAGCCAAGTGAGATGATGGCACATGAGGGACGATGGCAGATGGAGCCTGGGAATCTGTGGCTGCCTCTGGTCAGCAGCTGTGGTTTCTACCCTCTCTCCACACAAAGCTGCTATTTACATCAAAGTGGCTCCTTATGACCCATGATGCCTTGGGATTGAAGTCAAAGGCGCCGTTTCAGTCTTGGGTCTTTTCTGTAATTATTTGAACCAGTTATCTTGAGACTACACCCTAGGCCCAGACCTGTGCATCATTTCTGTTTTCTAGGCTGTGAGTTATTGTCTTGTTTATTGCTTATAGTCAGTTGGTGTCAGATAATCTTTCCACTTCTCACTGTCTTCGGATGAGGAACTTAAGGGCTGGGGTTGTAACTCAGTGGTAAAGCACTCGCCTAGCACAAGTGAGGCCCAGGGTTTGATCACCAGCACTGCCAAGTACATAAAATAAAGAACTATTAACAAAAGACAGTTCTTTAAAAATATACATACAAACATCCATATGCTAACACTGAATATAATGAGTGTGAAGATATTACATGGTTACATGTACATACATATATAAGCCCATATAAGAACAAAGCAATGTGAGCTGTTTTTCAGGAGGTCTGGATCCCCTCTTCCATTCCTATTTTAATTTTATAAAAAGCGCATCTCACAGTGAGAAACCTATTTCTAAGCTTTCTAGACATTTGCATGGGCCCCTCTCCTTGTTTTTAATTCTCTTTCAATCGACTGTTGAACACATGATCATTCATTTGTATAGACTTTATCCAGAGGATTTTGAAAAACAGTTTCTGTTCATGTGGCTTTTAATTGTTCTTCCCCAAATTATGTCTGGAGTATTGAGACTCCCAGGGGTTGGGGTTTCTGGCTCACTGGGCTTTTCCTTCTGGTTTTGAGCTGGGTGGTCTCCTGGCCCGTCTGGCCTTGAGGTATCACCAACAGCTCTGTTTAATGTTTTTCACACAGTTCACTTTTCTGTCCTCTTTTAGGGACTGAGATACTAGTCCTTGTTCTTCCTTTATCGGTTATTTTTCACAGGGCTCAGTGGCACTGACACTTTGTCCCTCTAGATATCATCCCTGAGCAAACAAGAAGGCAGACAAGAAGGCAGGAGGTGACTTCTTCAACCTTGTTTTAAAAGTGTATGCTGATTTCACCCTCCCCTGAGGTTGGAAGATGGAAGGGTTGTTGTGTTTCCATCTTAGCTTAAACAATTTACTGACCAAGTACTAAGACTGTGCTTTCCACTGGGAAGGTATTGGTGCTGTACACTGCCCAGTTCAGTCACCAGAATATGAGCATGGTATTAGGGCTCCATGTTTTATAGTTGAGGAAACAGTGATACAAAGAGTAATCGATTCTATATGTAAACTGTAACTATTATATTAGAGAAAAGGAAAAAAAAAAAGGGCATAGATTTCGTACTTTGTGATCTAATAGGTAACTCCTGCGTGTACCACATAACACATATCTTTTCCCATTCACATCAGATTTAAATGCTTCCTCCCCCCAAAGTAACATATGACATGTATTATAATTCTACTGACTGCAGAGTCCTGTACACCTGCTCAGGTTGTTTGTTTGTCTTTTCTTGTCTTGGGCAGAGCCAGGCAAACTGGACTCTTTCTGGGAAGTCCCAGGGCATCTGCGCCTCTTTCACCATGTTCTTTCATCATTTCCCTCTTGCAGCTTTTCCTGAGTTTTTCAACAACCTGAAAGGCCAGATCTCCGTTATGAGGGCCACACCCTTTTCAGCAGAGCACGCAACGATGATGCCATGCATAAATAAAAGTGACCTTTAGCCATGAAAAGAATTCTGATGAGTCACAGGAAGTAATATATGGTGCAAGGAAAGTAGTCTTTGATCTTTTTTAAAAAATGTAAATTGCTTCCCAAGAAGAATAATCTGAGTCCAATCAGGTTGTTTAAGTGGAGACTACAACAATCCCCAGAGTACTTGAGAAAGATTCCATTTGTGCTGGTGTTTGATTTTCTCCTCTTTGTGGAGCCTGTGGACTGAGGGACCGGCAGGTGGTAGGTGAGGTCATTAGAGAGTGACCAAGAGTAATCGGGTTAGTCGATTCATATTTCCTGGCTAATAACATGGGCCAAACTAGCAATGTTCCAGACTATATGCATAGGGACCCACTGGTGGGCTCTGAGATCAGTGTAGAAAGAAACAAGATATATATATATATATATGGCAGGATGATTTCAAGTTTCAGTCTGGGGAATTTATCAGTTTAATAAGACTCTGTCTCAAAATAAAAAATAAAAAAGAGCTGGGTTGTAGGGTGGGTGGGAAAAAGGAAAAAGTGAGAATTAAATTGTGTCATACACTGGTACAAATTCTCAATATTGTGTGTGATCATGATGTGTGTGTGTGTGTGTATGTATAATGTACCAATAAAGATTCAAATTAAAAAAAAGCTGGGGATGTTACTCAGTGTGAAGGTACTGAATTCACTCACTCTCCAGTACCAGAAGAAAAAAAAAGTGTTTTTTTGAAACATTCCTAAAAGTATGGGTAGATAGCATTTATGTACTAAATTACAATGTAAAAGGTATTTCTTACTGTGTCACCAAAAATTTGGAGAACACTACTTTATAAAATAGAACCAACCACAAGCATTCCTTCTACCCTCTGAGAATTTAAACCAAGGCAAAAATGAGAATTTTGAAGACTTTAGAACTTCTAAAGGGATTTTATATAGGCAGTTTGAGGAGTAGCAGTGAAGGGGTCTTTAGGGAAAGCTAAGAAGGGCTCAGGTGCAATTCATGCTGAAAGTGAGGATGGATTTTTGAGGTGAAGAGGTCATCTTTGAAGGTAAGAGTTCACTGTCTAGGTAGGAGGTCAGAAGGGATATTAGAAGTGATATTGTCCTAACCACATTGGATGGAAGAAGAGGGTTTTAGTTGCAAATGGCTGATGAAGGTGGGTGGTGAAAAGTTGTCCTGTAGGACAGGAAGAACAGGCTACAGGAGGAAATGGGGGAGGCTCTGAGTGACAACTAGAAGCCAAGTGGCCAGATACGTTTATTTTACTGCTCTGATATTTTAAGCATTAAAACATTTCCATAAAACCTGAGATTTCTCTAGGGAAGTCAGCAGACCCAGCACTTCTGAGTCTGCATGCATGTGGGCACTGATCACTGGGAACCAGTGAAGAGCCTGAGCTGTCCTGAGGGATAGCCATGAGCACATTGGGTACTTTAAATTAAAATTAAGTTGGGATGCTATTGTGTAAGGGAGTGATTCCCAAATTTGTCTTTCAGTGAGTCTGTTGTTTGTGTGTACAAAGGCTGTTGATTTTTGAGCACTGACCTTGTGTCTAGCTACACTGCTAAATTTGCTGAATGAGTTTAGCAGTCTTTTGGTTGAGTTTTTAGGATGTTCTATATAGAGAATCATGTCATCGGTGAATAATGACAGTTTAACTTCTTCCTACCTATCTTTATTCCTTTTATTTCTTTGTCTTGCCTAATTGCTGTGGCTAAATTTTCCACCACTATATTGAAGAAGAGTAGTGACAGCGGACATCCTTGTTTCGTTCCTGACCTTAGTGTAAAACATTTCAGTTTTTGCCCATTGTGTATGATGCTGGCTGCTGGTTTCTTGTAAGTAGTTTGTATTAGTTTGAGATAAAGTCCATCTACCCCAATTCTGTGCAGGGTTTTGATCATAGAATCGATCTAACAAAGGAGGTAAAAGACCTCTACTCTGAAAAATATAGGACTCTGAAAAAGGAGAAGAGGATATCAGAAAATGGAAAGACATCTCTTGTTCCTGGATGGGGAAAACCAACATCATCAAAATGGTTATACTCCCACAACTACTATACAGATTTCCAATTGAAAGCCCAACACCATACTTCACAGAGCTAGAGAAAAAAAAAAAAAATCATCTGGAACCACAAGAGACCTAGAATGGCAAAAGCAATTCTAAGCAACCAGGACATGGTAGGGGGATATTATGACCCCCAATTTAAAACTGTACTATAAAGCCACTGTGATTAAAAAACAGCATGGTACTGCCAGGCGTGGTGGTTCATGCCTTTAATCCCAGAACTCAGGAGGCAGAGGCAGGAGGATTGCTGAATTCGAGGCTTGCCTGGACTACATAGTGAGCTCAGAGCCAGCCTGAACTACAAAGTGAGACCCTGTCTCAAAAGGAAAACAAAACAAAACAAACAAACAAACAAAAAAAAAACAGCGTGGTACTGGCAAAGTAACAGACCCAATGACCAGTGGAATAGATTAGAAGATCCAGAAACAACTCCAGATACACTAAGCCACCTTATCTTTGTCAAAGGAGCCAGCCATCCTCAATGGAGGAAAGACAGCCTCTTTAACAAATGGTGCTGGAAAAAACTGGGCTTTAACCTGCCAAAATCTAAAGCTAGGCCTATCTCTTTCACCGTGTACCAACTAAAATCACAATGGATTAGAGACTTAAACATTAAAACAGGAACACTAAACCTGCTTCAAAACAGGTTAGGTAGGGCCGGAGGGTTGGCTCAGTGGTTCCGGCGCCTGCCTCTCAAGCACAAGGTCCTGAGTTCGATCCCCGGTAACCACATATAATGCTGGGCGTGGAGACACGCCCACCAACAATCAACACCGCATACCACAGTGCCAGACGTGGTGGCTCATGCCTGTAATCCCAGCACTCGGGAGGCAGAGACAGGAGGATTGCTGAGTTCGCGGCAGCTTGCCTGGGCACCATAGTGAGCTCAGGGCCAGCCTGAACTACAAAGCGAGACCCTGTCTCAAAAAGCAAACAAAACAAAACAAAACAAAAAAACAGGTTAGAAACAGGTTGGAAACATTCGCTTAGGGAAAGACTTTATGAAGAAAACCTCTATAGTACAAGAACTAGCAGGAAGAATCAACAACTGGGTTCTCATCCTATTAAATAGCTTCTGCACAGCAAAAGAAACCACTCGCACCACTAAAAGACAACCAGCAACATGGGGAAAAATCTTTACTAGCTGTTTCTCCACAAAGGGCTACTATCTAGAATATATAAGAAACTTAAAACAAAATCAGTCCCCCTAATTTTAAAAAGCCAATTCTAAAATGGGCATCTGAAATGAACAGACACTTCTTAGAGGGAGAAGTAAAAGCAGCCAAGAAGCATATGAAGAAATGCTCAACATCACTGTTCATTTGAGAGATGCAGGTGAAAACAACACTGAGATTTCATCTCACTCCACAAAGAAAGGTTGCTATTGCAAAATTAACCAGCAATACATGCTGGCGAGGCTGCAGGGAGAAAGGAACCCTTCTCCACTGTTGGTGGGAATGTAGACTTGTGCAACCATTGTGGAGATCTGTGTGGAGATTCCTCAGCAAACTAGGAGTAGAGGTCCCATTTGACCTTGCTATTCGCCTGCTAGGAATATACTTGAAAAAATTAAAAGAATCATATTGTAAAGACATATGTGCACCCATGTTCATAGCAACTCAGTTTATGATAGCCCAATCTTGGAAACAACACAGGTGCCCATCAACTGGAGACTGGACAAAGAAGATGTGGATTTTTTTTTAATAAAATGAAGTATTATTCTGTCGTAAAGAATGACAAGTTTCAGTCATTATGTGAGAATGGACACACCTTAAGGACACACTAATAAGTGAAATAAATAGGTGACAGATATGTAAATATTGTATCTTTGGTATGAGAATCTGTAGATGTAAATGATTTCTAGAATGTATGATGGATATTGTGAAATAGGAAATATTCAAAGGGAATGTGGTAGGGGAAAGTAATGAGGGGAATGAATAAATATGATTTGAAAAGAAAAAGAAAGCACATATATATAGCACATGGGGGGTTGTAGGGTGGGTGGGGATATGGGTAAAAATGAGAAATAACTTGTGACATATGCTGGTACAAATTCCCCAGTGTTTCATGTGATTGTGAGCTGTTTATAAAATGTACCAATAAAGAATTCAATTTAAAAAATTAAGTTGGGATGCGGATGTAGCTCAGTGTCACCTCTGCTTATCTGGCAAGTGCAAGGTCCTGAGTTCAATTCCCAGTATTGCAAAAAAAATTAAAAACGAATAAATAAATATTAAGTTAAAAATTCTTGAGGAACGTGGTGATGCATGCTTGTCATCCCAGCACTTGGGAGGCTGAGGCAGGAGGACGGTCCAGAGTTCAAGGGCAGCCTGAACTATCTACTGAGACCCCGTCTCAAACAGACAAATACACAGTTCCTCAGGCAGAGCAGCCATATCTCAAACATTTGAGAACTACTTGTAGCCAGGATCTACCACGTAGGGCAGCACAGCTGTAAACCATTTCTATCATCACAGAAGGTCAGCATTGCTCGTGGACCCAGGTCCTTACTGTCCAGTGCTCTCCCACTTGGCTGGCCTCTCCTGTTTATTACCTGTCTGACTCATTAGTACTTGTCTTGGTGACTTCTGTGCAGACTCTACCTAGAAGGGCTGAAAACCTCAGTGACTAAGTCTTGGGAATTGAATCCTATGGCCACTGAAGTATACTGAGTTGAGTACATGCATATGTGTGCACCCATGCATGTACGAATGTGTGCGTTCCTTTGAAAAGTAAGAAGTGACATGAGAATTACAGAAACCAAAAAAAGATACATCATGAAGTTGTTAAATAGAAGAGTGGATTTCAGTCCTGTTCACTATAGAGAAAAAATTTTAAAAAGTGGAACTTATTGCTCATACACTGAAAGTTCTCATTGCAGGTGAGTCAGAAGAGGACCAGCTCCAGCAAGTGTAACTAACAGTTAAGCTATGAATAACTTTCCAGATTAAAAACTAACATCCCATTTGAATACATGTAGGTACAATGACTTCCAGCTCTGCCAGTATCTCAAATACAAAGGAGAAGGAACAGTATTTGGGTTTACAAATAGGAACTCAGGGCAAATCTGATCTGAATAAATCATTTGCCTTATCTAGTAAGTTTAAATCAGCTGGACATAAATACCTATATCATTTGTGTAGGAACAGTCATTAAATATTCATTTTAGAATCCAGTCAAACATCTTACACACATGCACACACACACACAAACACAGACACACACACACACACACACCCTTTCCCTTACAAAAGCATAATGTGAATTCCAGGAGGCTTAAGAAGGAAGCATAATACTTTTGGAGTTTTTAGAATTAACAAATGTGGGATTTAAGCTGCATTTTAGTGCATTTTAAGTGTTATTTCTTCTGTCTGTTAGCTGCCTTAAGCATTTTTGCTGTAGAAATGCATGGAAAATATGAGAAGATCCTGAAAGAATTCTTCTTGGCAGTGAAAAAAATTTGTTTTTCAACCTGCAATTGTTCATTGTCGTCACTACCTACATTTTTTTCCATGTTAAACATGTGAAAATAATTATTTCTCGGTTCAGGAAGTCAGTTTTTAAAAAGTCAGTTTGCCTTCAAAGAATCCAACACCCTTAATAGGGTCAGACTTGTCCAGAAGACAGCTGGGCAGGAGCCCTGGCCTGGGAGCAATCTGTACTTTCCTGCTAGTCACCTCTTGGGACTTGTGCTGAAGCCCTGGAAATACAGGCTGTGTGCCATTCGACAAGAAAAGTAGAAGTGTTTGTCCTTCAGAGCTGGGAACAGGCTCGCGAGTGGAGAAGCAAAGTCCCTACGGACAAGTCAGCTCCATCAGTCATTCCTGCAGCCAATATCAAGTGCTCCACGGGCGAACGTGTCCTGTGAGAGAGCGTCTTCGGGAGAAAGGGACCTGGGCCGTGTCAGGGCTCTAATTTCTGGCCCCAGATGTGTGACCCCAGGCAAAGCTGTGAGTTTCCATGGACTCAGGTACGGATGGCTTCGCCTGAACGGTTCAGTCTCCCTCTTGGTAAGTATAAAGTGTAACACTTCTCTTCCTACAGATTAAGTGTTTCTGCTTTAACATTTCAATCTTACATCCATTTTGATTTTAGTTTAGTACGTGATGAGATATATAGATCTAGTTTCAACCTTCTGCATGGAAGTAGCCAATTTCCCCAGCACTATTTATTAAAGAGAGAAAGCCAAAATATAGAGCACTAAATAAAAGATAGATAATAGGAAGTAGGGAGATAGATTTAGTTAAAATGGGAAGGAGATCAAGAGATGAAGGGAGGGAAGAGACAAGGAATGAAAAAAGGCATTGAGATGTGTTACATACGGGTACCAATCCCAAGTAGGAGCGCAAGCATTATGTAATGCAAACATGCACTAGTGAAACTGAAAAAAAAAAGTCTATGTCTTTCCTATTGGATCTGCACCACGCTAACTATAAAATCAAGCTGCATCTTAAAACATCAAAAGAATTAGGATCACTGCTATGCTTTGATGAGTGTGGCAGAAAGGCTTCATATTTGCACACACTGTAGGGGTTAAGAGCCTTGTACCAGCGGTTCTCAGATTAGAGCTGGCAAGAGAATCCTTTATTTGTGTGTAGGGGGCTCATTTAACACACCGGTTCTCGGGGTTCTTCTCAAGAGAGTCTGCCTTGGGTTTCGGGAGCTGCTGGGATCAGCGTCTGCGGCCACACTGTGGGAACCACTGTCCAGAGGGCCGCGAAGAAATCTGAGTTGTGGCTGTTCACCCTTCATGCCCTTCGCACACCTGGTGTTCAGCTCCCTCTGCCCAGAGCTCAGTGTCTTTCCTTTTGCTTCACCTAAGAAGAAGATAATTGGCCAGTACGGTTTTTGTCACAGAGGTTTAATCTGGAAGCAAGGAATCACCTCATCTTGTGTTAGCAGCTAGCGAGAGAACTGAGAGAGAAATAAAAATCAATAATGTTTATTTTACAAAACAGTCACACCACAGTTCACATAAATACTAATCAAAGAATGCAAATAATTGTAGCATATCACATCTGAGGAAAAGGTGTGAGTTATAATAGGTCCTATTTCCATAATTTTAACATGCTGGAATTTCTATCTGATGAAGTGCAGATGTGAATTCGAAGTGCCATTTTATGTGAGAAAGCTCTAAAGCTAGGCTGAAACCTCTTTCAGAGCCTTGAAAGGAGGATCGAGATATGGCAAAAATGTGAAATGCTCTCAAAATTTATTGACAATTTAGGTGACATAATAAGAAAAGAAGCCAAAACTCTGTGATTGTTGAGAGTAAAAAAAGTCTAAAGATGGTACCGTCACCCGCCCTGTGGATACAGCCTAGCGCACAGTAGGCCAGCACTGTGTATTTGTGGAATGAGATTGCTGAGCACGCTCATCTTGGGAGAAGGTAGGAGGGAAGAACTGAGCAGTTTAAGATTGAGACTCTCTGAGATCCAAGAGGAAAAGTCACTGGGTCACGGAGGGATGGATACGTAGACCTCAGAGGAAAGGTGAACAAACCCATTCCTTAGGGCTGTTTTAACAAACCCCTACAAACTAGGTGCCTTGAAACCACAGAAATGTATCGCCTCATAGATCTACAGGCTTGAGGTAAAAAATGAAGGTGTGGCAGAGCCGCACTGCCCGTAAACACGGTAACACTTCTTGCTACTTTCTATCCTCTGTTTTCTGGCAATATTTGGCATTCCCTAGCTTCTGGGTACGAAACTCCTGTTTTAGTCCTTAGTATCATATGGCAGTCTCCCTAAATGTCTGTTTTCAGATGCCCTCTTCCTGTTAGGACACGCACCCTATTAGACTAGGGGCTGCCTCTACTCCATTATCACCCGATCCTCACTAATTACATCTATAAAAGCCTCGTTTCCACTTAGACTAGGATTTATCTCCAACATATCTTTTCAGGGGCAACACAATTCAACTCATAATAATGGGCATTTAAAAATCAATACAAGATGCATACAGGATAGCTATTGTTTAGAGATAACAATGGATGACAAGTGGTAGCCAGGGTTCAAAGAAATGGGAACCTGTGAGTACTTCCCCAGGAAATAGAGAGTGAGCGCTCCCACCTTTCTGGAAAACACCATGGTAATTCCTCACAAATAAATATATATGCACAAATAAACTGAGAGCAAGGATTATAACACATATTCACGCACTTGCACCCCCATGTGCATAACGTTGTTCACAACACCCAAAAGGTGGAAGCAACTCATGTGTTTATCAGTGGATAAATGGAGAAGCAAAATGTTTCATATTCTATTGCAAAACATGCAATAAAATATTTCTCAGCCTTGAAAGGGAAGAAAATTCTAGCATTCTGTGAACTCTGAAGACATTATTTTAAATGAAAAGAACTTGTCAAAAGAAGACAAATATTTTTTGTTCCACTTATATCAGGTTTTCAAATCCAGAGAGACATGAAGTAGAATGCTGTTGCCAGGAGAATGGGAAGTTAGTACTTAATAGTTCATAGTTTCAACTGGACAAGAAGAAAAAAATCTGGAAATAAATGCTGATTATGATTGTACAACAATATGAGCTTACTTATACCACTAAACTGTATATTTAAAAATGATAGAAATGGTAAATTTTTATGTTGTACTTTGCTTCAATAGTAAATCAAAATCAAGACCAGTAAAGGAATCATTGCAGACAAAGAACGGTGAATAGCAGAAATAAGGAAGGTGGTCCCAAAAAAGTAAAGAAAGTGAAATTAAATGAAAGTATTTACTTTGGATCTTAAGAATTTCAGAGGTCTTTCCCTTGCACTGAGTCATACTTCCACAGCATGTTGTAATTAACAGACGAGAAGTAATCTTATAAAGTGTGTGTTTTGCTGCATATGGTGGGATACTCCTATAATCCCAGCATTCAGGAGGCTGAGATAGGAAGATTACTGTGAATCTGAAGTGAGCCTGGGCTACATAGTGAATTCAAAGCTAGCCTGAACTACACAGCAAGACCCTGTTTCAAAAACAAAACAAAACAAAATAGAATAACAACAATAAAGCATGTGTCTCATACTAGCTTGTATATGTACATAGGCCCTAAAATTTCTGGAGGTTGCACTGTGATTTTTAAGATCTTTTCTGAGTCTTGGAGATTCTATAATTTTAGGGAACTTCAATCCAAGGAAACAAATTTTGAGGCTCAGCTGGATGTATTGGTTAAACGAAAGATCCTAGGAATTACATCAGAGCCCTGGTTTGGCTCTGGACAGCATTTTCTTTGCCTCTGATAACCTCAGATTTCATATTTATGAAAATAGGTAAAATTTTTAACTTTTTAGTGTTTATGGGAATGTAATAATATATATGAAACTTTACCACTTTATAGTACTATTTATTATGTCACATCAGTAGAATTCATAATTCACCTTGAACATTCAGGTTATTGAATAATACATAGCAAGGACACCAATTTTACCTTACTGAATGGTTGTAAAGGCAAAGTGCATATAAAGTGTATGGTGAGGAGCGTTGGCAAATCATAGCACTCAGCCCAGAACACAAAACTCACATTGCAGTGCTTAGGTACTCTCCAGGTTTCTGGCATCATCTTTCTTATATGCCAGGGATCTGTATTTGCTGCATGTCTTTTTAGTGCATGTTTTCAATACAAAATGATTTCATTCATCATTTCCCAGTGCTGGAATGACAGGCGAGGGTCACCATGCTCAACTTAAATCCAGTATTTTAAAATCCTTTTTATTTCTCTATATCAAAAAACTAACTTTGGGGGCCGGAGGGTTAGCTCAGTGGTTCTGGCGCCTGCCTCGCAAGCGCAAGGACCTGAGTTCGATCCCCGGTTACCACATATAATGCTGGGCGTGGTGGCTCACGCCTGTAATCCCAGCACTTGGGAGGCAGAGACAGGAGGATCGCTGAGTTCGCGGCGGCTTGCCTGGGCACCATAGTGAGCTCAGGGCCAGCCTGAACTACAAAGCGAGACCCTGTCTTCAAAAAGCAAAAAAAAAAAAAAAACAAAAACTAACTTTGGGAAATATTTTTAAAATATCATTAAAGTAAGTTCAGAAAACATACATTACTTAGAGAAAAATTAATAAAAGATGAGTGGTACCTTTGTGCTTAAAAAAAAAAGAATATTCCTGAAAGAAATGAAAGGTCTAACTAGAGAGAAATACCATGTCCACTTGTTGATGAAAATGGATAAACTATCAATCTGTCCCAAATTGATTATAGTCTAATTTATACCAATGAAAATTCCAGCAGGATGATATTGTTTTTAGAAGTTGACAATCTGATTCTAAAATGTCTATCAAAATGGAATGACCTAGGTAGCCAAAGCTATACTGAAAAAGGAAAATTGAGCCTGATGACTTCTATCATCTTATTTGATTTCTGTGGACCCCAAAGTCTCCACTTCTTGAAGTACACATCCACGTGTGGCTCCTCCTGAGATGTACCATACCAGAGTTGGTCTATGTGCCCAAAGGATATGGCAGAGGCGATGATGTGTGGCTTCTTAGATTAAGTTTATAACATTATGACCTCCATCCTATGCACACTTTCCCTTTCTCCCATATTTTTCTCTTTAAACATTTGTTGTGAGGAAAGTTAGATCGTCTGTCTTGATAAGGAGTAGCATTATCAAGAAAGTCACGTGATAAGGAGCCACAGCCCCTGACCAGCAGTCAGTGAGCAGCAGAAGCCTCTGTCAAACTCCAGCCCCGCCTTCATAGGGCTGCAGCCTCAGCCAATAGCATGATTACAAGCTTGGTGAAAGCCTGGGATGTGACCACTCAATCTGGCTGTTCTCAGGTTCTGAGCCCTCAAAAAGAGTATGAAATGATAAATGTGTGTGTTGTATTGCATGGCTAGAGGTAGGGTAATTTGTTATGCAGTGATAGATAACAGACGCAAAGATATACTTTTAACTTACAGTAATTATGACAGTATTGCATTGATGTAAGAATTGATAAGTGAGTTAGTGGAGCACAATACAGTTTAGAAATAGTCCCCAAACGTATCTTAATTGGTTTTGAGAAGTGTTAATATAATTCAATGAAAAACTCAAAAAAATGTTTCTAGATGACCCTTCATCATACCATTCACACACAAAAAAGTAATGAGATAAAATATAAAGAACATCTTGAAATAAACAGTTTTCTCAGGGCAGTAGAGGCACTGTGATGGCTAACTATCTTAACTTGACCATGGGAGGAGATATAGTATATTTATACATATATATAATATTATATATAATATATAAAATACTATATTATATATACTATATGTATGTGTGTGAATGTGTGTGTGTGTGTGTATATATATATATATCCTCCCATGGTCAAGTTAAGATAGTTAGCCATCACAGTGACTCTACTGTGATGATCTATAGATATATATACATACACACACACATATATATATATACTATATTTATATATATATATATATATATGTTTACTTTTGGTGAGTGGTATGATGAAGGGTCATCTAGAAACATTTTTTTGAGTTTTTCATTGAATTATATTAATACTTTTCAAAACCAATTAAGATATGTTTGGGGACTATTTCTAAACTGTATTGTGTTCCACTAATTCACTTATCGATTCTTACATCAATGCAATATATATACAAGCACACACACACATATGTATTTCCCTATTGGATCTCATCAAAGTTAAAATATTCTCTTAAAACACCAATAAGAAAACTAAAACATAAGACACCAACTGCAAGAAACTAAACTCAGTACATTTAACAAAAGATGTGGACCTAAAATATGCGAAGCATTCTAATATTGTATTAAAAAAGCCCCAAAATAATGCATTAAAAATTGAGTAAAATAGTTGAGCAGACACTTCACAGAAATATATACAGCACAAATTGTCAGAAATCTATGAGCATGCCCAAAGCAATTAGTCATCATTAGCATACAAATTAAAACCTCAATAAGAAATCATTTCACACTAATTAAAATAGTTATAGGCTTAAAACATGATGTCAAGTGTTGATGAAGATGTGGAACAATTGGAATCATCATACATGTATGAAATATTCAACCACTTTGGCAGAAGTTCTGTAAGTTTCTTATAAAACTAAGCATACCTTATATGATCCATGAATTCTTCTTGTAAGTGTTTACCCAAGAGGAATGAGATCTATGTCCATGAAAAGACTTGAATTAGAATGTTTATAACAACTTTATGATTATATTCACAATCTGGAAATACCAAATACCCAAAAATACCTGAGTGGGTAAACAAATTGCAACATATTCATACAAGGAAATACTACTCAGCAATAACAAGAAATGTACTATTGATGTTTGCAAAAAATGATTGACAGAGCTCAGGGCCAGCCTGAACTACAAAGCAGGACCCTGTCTCACACACAAAAAAATAATGATTGACAAAAAGGTTACACATCACAATAAGATGTTTGCTCTCATCTATCAGAGCACTCCGACATATATGCAGAGTAAAGAGAACCCCGATTGGTAGGAATATAATTCAGTACAGCAATCATGGAAAACAGTATGAAGGTTTCTCAAAAAATTAAAGAAATACTATGCAATTCAGCAACTTCACTACTGGGTATTTATTTCAAGGGAATCATATCAGCATCTCAGAGATACCTACACTGCTATATTCATTGTTTATATCCATTATTTACAATAGCCATGGCTTGGAAATAACCTACGGATGGATGAAGAAAATGTAAATGTATGTGTGTGTTCATGTGGGCTTAAAAGTGGGCTGAACTCTGAGAAATGTGCTGTTAGTTGGTTAATGGTTATGAGAACAACATAGATTGTACTTATATATACTAAAATAACTATGATATCACTACATAGTATAATGTTATAGCAACTATCAAATGTGCAGTGTATTGTAGACAAAAAAGAAGGGGGGAAACGAAAGTCTTCCAGTTAGGATAAGATGGAAGAGGCTCTTTGAGGGCAAAGAGAGCACAGAAAAAGAGACATCCTCTTTTTCTTCAGAAAAGAAATGTGAGTAAAAGAAAAATGGAGTGTTCACTTGACATTGGATCTTTTACAGCCTTGGACTGCTTATTCTTTTCTGTAGGTCTTCCCTGTAAGATGAGGTTTTCAGACTCTCAAAGGTGGTGATGTGTCTCAGAAGTCCTTGCAATTCCATAGCTCCTAGCACCATCTTTTACAGTTTAGCACCTTAGTTTGGCACATATCACAGAAGGAGAAAAAGAGAGGAAGCTGTGGGTTTCACACATCTTTCCTGCAATAGCTGACTGCAAACATCATGAGAACCAAGGCTGTTCTCTATTTCCCAGAGCTGAGCAGAGTGTCGATACCTGGAATAATAAACACTCATTGATTAACCAAAGTGTACATTACAGAGGAAAAGAAATGCTCTTCTCTCAAAGCCCCATTGTCTCACACTCACGCCTCCCAGCAGTGGAAATGTTTAAATATGCTTTTTGTTGTTTTATAGCCGTTTGCATTTAAATTGGGTGTGTCACTATCACATTTTATTAGCTATTCCTCATACCAGCCCTGTGAGGTTAGCGCTGTTATCTGCATTTTACAGGTGAGGGCACTGAGAGGGTAAGCAACTCGCCTGGAATCAGGCGGCACAGTGAGTCTCCAGAAGTAACTATGGATTTTCTGCAGTAGACTTTGAAAATCGCTATAATGGCAATTATTTCAGGAGATATCATTGAATTAGGATTCCAATCACTTGGCCTGGTTATTTTTCATAAGGAGATTGTCTTAAGGGATAGTTCAGTTGGCTGCCTAAACCCAAGGTCCTTGAAACGATTCACTTCTCTGGAGATTTAGCACCATTTTTCCTGCCACCACCTGGGTCTCTCTGAAGTCTGCCTTCTTTTATAACTTTCTGTAGCGCTTGCCACTACAGTGTGACCTTTGAACAACACTGTATTTGAATTAGAGTAAAATAATTTCGTGATCTTAGAAGGAATCTAGCTCTTAATTAATGAAGAAAAATGTAACATGGTCCATAAACTTCCTCAAGTTGTACATACAGGCATCCCCTCTTATCCTCAAGGCGTACTTGAAACTATGGATAGTACCAAAACTAAAGATACAGTGTTTTTGCCTGTACACACACCCACACACATACACACACCGATGCTAAAGTTCAGATGATAAACAAAAGATACTTTAAGAGATTAATGATAATAATAGCTTAAAGATTAATGATAATAGCTTAAAATAGAATAATTATAATAATATACTATAATAAGAGTTATACAGAACCAGGTGTGGTGGTGCATGCCTGTGACCCCAGAATCCTTTGACCCAAGGGGATCAAGGCAAAAAGACCAAAGTTTGGATCCCAACCTGGGAAATTTAGCAACTTAGGAGATCCTATCTGAAAATTTAAAAAAAAAAAAAAAAAAACCTTTTTAAAAACCTGGGTATGTAGTTCTGAGAAGGCCTTGGGTTTAATCCTCAGTACTCCAAAAACACGTTATGTCAGTGGCATCACTCCCTCCCTCCCTCTCTCTCTCAAAAAAATGATTAATACAAGGGTTGTTATAGTCCATTTGAAAATTTAAATGATTATTAAAAGACTAAGAGGAAGGTAGTGTATACAACATGGATACACTGGATAGAGGGAGTTAAAATTCCAGATGGGATGAACCAAGAAAGTACAATATTTCATCACACTACACAGAAGTATAATTTAAAATTTATAAGCTCTGTAATTCTGGAATTTGTCATTTAACTTTATTTTGTCTGTTGGTTGGTTGGTTGGTTGGTTTTTTAGGGTTTCACTTTGTAGTTCAGGCTGGCCCTGAGCTCACTATGTAGCCCAGGCAAGCCTCGAAATCAGCAATCCTCCTCCTTCTGCCTCCCAAGTGCTTGGATTAACAGGCATGAGCTACCATGCCCGGCTCATTTAAAGTTTTTAAACTACAGTTGACCATAAGTAAGGAAACCATAGAAAATAAATCATGGTTAAGAGGCCAACCAGATAAACAGTTATAGGTGTAGATATGTATGGCATTTTATTTTGTGGAGACCAAGCTTTCAGAAGCTCTCCTTAAAAGGGAGGATTCCAAATGACTGGGAAAACTGAAGCTTAGTGTGTTTAAGGAGTGTCCTTAAGCATCATACAGCTAACTCCCAGCTCTCCCTCACTATAACAAGACTCACCACTCTCTCAGTTTCTGGATTCTGCATTTAACATGATGCCTGACATTCACAAGCTCTTTAACTCATTAACTTCATGCTACTGCATTGGTTTCCCTAAAATGTCCTTTATCAAGAGAGAAACGTCAGTCTGGTCTACCCTTACCTGAATTAATCTGTGCTCAGAAGCCTGGAAGACCTTCCACTGACAGTGGAACTTACACTTCTCAGTTCTCTTCCCTCAGCAGCAGGAGGGAGTGGCAGCATTCCCAGAACCCTGCTCTGACGACTCTGTCCGATGTGACTAGCAATACTGTTGTGCATCACTCACTAACTCCCTACGTGATGCTGGGTGGTTCAATTAAGACAAGTGGTTTTCAGGGTCGGATGTACTTTAGCTTCACCAAGGGAGCTTTTAGAAAACCTCAGCCCATGGCCAGGCTGCACCCTGGACCAATTAAATCTGCTTCTCTGGAGGGAGGACTCAGTTAAGGTGTGTTTTCCATGCTCCCGATGTGTTTCCAATGTTCAACCAAAGTTGAGAACTACTGGCAGAAATAAGAGGGAAATTTTCTTATTTTTATGGACCATTTTTTTTTCTTTTTGAGACAGGGTCTTGCTTTGTAGTTCAGGCTGGCCCTGAGCTTACTATGTAGCCCAGGCAAACCTCGAACTCAGCAATCCTCCTGTCTCTGCCTCCCAAATTCTGGGATTACAGGTGTGAGCCACCATGCCAGGCTGTACCAGATTTTTTAACTTCATTAGTTCATTTGTTCCTAACTCAGAAAGGCTATGTAACCTCTTTAAAATCATGCAACTGGAAAGTAGCAAAGTCCAAGTCAATACTCAGGTCACTGAGATTCCCAAGACATGCCTTTATCACAGAAATAGATGATTCCCTGAAGGCAATCAGCAACACATAAATTTAGTAAAGATTAAATGCAGAAATACTCATTAAAAACCTAATACATAGTAGGTAGGACCCAAAAAGCTCTGGCTCCATCTCTAGTTTATCTACTTTTTCTAGGAAGTTCTTCCTAGCCGATGCTTTGACATGACACAAAAACTCCAAGTCAGAAAACTTTATGTTAATTCCAGAAGCTATGCAGTACAGTACATTCACAATACACTATCCATGTTTTATCAGAATTGTAATGTATGGGGATAAGTCTCATGGAACACAAATTGAGGAAATATATCACTAATACATATGCTATTGTGTGCATTTTATAGAGCATCTTAAATTATACATTTTAGCCAGGTGAGGGGACTCATGCCTGTAGCCCTGCACTCAGAAGGCAGAGGCAGGAGGATTGCTTTTATACATACATATATGTATCTTGTGGACACTACTTTTTTCCTGTAATTATGGGATAAATGGAATTCTCCATTTAACTGATAGGAAAATTGTTATGGGTAGCATTGCCATGGAATACTATTGAAAGCTGATATAATCAGAGCTTTTGCCAGTCACTCCATCTATCCATCCATCCATTCATCCACTCAACCATCTACCTATCCATCTGTCCCCTTGATAAGACTATAGCAGGTGACAATGGCCTAGTAATTCTAAGATTCACACTTCTAGTCTATTTGTGACCATCATGAGTCATTAATTTTTTTTCCCCTGAATTAGTTGCATTCAGTCAAACAGGGCACAGATGGAGCAGGGGTTTAGGCAAGATATGTCCTGGAGTGGGAGTGATGTTGGCATGTGGCCAAGGGAGGTGACAGTGATTTATTAGGGTGTCTCTCAATGCTGAAAGGCACTAAAGGAATAATAGGAGTAACAGCCAACATTTCTAGCAGTCATTTAGGCCAAGTGTTATCCTAGAACTATGGTGGTGAGCCTATAGCACACGTGCCACAGTGGGCTGTTTGTATCGCTAAAAGCTCAGAAATATCCACCATCACTGTGCTAGATGTTCTGTAGTGAGTGAGGATGCCAGTTTCACACCAGGCAGGCTGGACCCAGAGTCCAGTTTCTGTACTGAGAGGCCTCCAGTTGGCACCTGTCTCTACAGATTCAAACAACCCAAGATTGAATTAAAAAAAAATGTATCCTGTATTGATATTTTGACAGATATTTTCTTATTATTTCCTTAAAAACTTCATATAGCAACTATTTACATAGCACTAGGCATTGAAAGTAATACCTACAGAGATAATTTAAAATATACACAGGGTGTAAGTATATGCAAATATCCCACTACTTTATATAAAGGAGTCAGAAATCCGTCAAGTTTGGTTTCTAAGGTGTCCAGCAACTAAGCCCCCAATGCCACTGAGGATGACAGTCCCTTGAGAGCCATCGGGGGCCGAGGAGGCCAACGCTGAGGACTGAGGACTGAGGTGCAGAGGGTCTGTGTCAACTTCAGAAGAGACCTAGTGAATGAAACATGTGACCAGTCCATGACTTTGTTCTTCCTGTCTCCCCAGTTTCTCCAAATCACTGTTCACCAACCTTCATCTGAGAGACCAGGAAACACAGGGAAATGGAGATAGTCTTGGTTGAGTGCTGGTCGTGTACCCAACATGGTTTTCAATCCTTTGTATATAGTAACAGAGAGAAGTTCAATCGCTTGCCGGTGGTTCACTGCTCTAAGGGGTGGGAGGGGGTGGGGACACGGAGCATGACTGCATGGTCCTGGCCTTAAGCATGGGCACACATAGGCACCAGAACTTATTGAACTGATAGCAGGTGGTGCCAGGCTCCTCATTCTCTCACTTTCTATTCATCTTAATAATTTTTAGTAGAGATTCTCAGTAGAATATAATTAAAGTAACCCAATAGTGTTTCTCATCAAGGAAAAGTAGATGGCCATAGGATGAGAGGGTTCTGGAGAAACCTCATTATGCCATTTACTTGTTTCCATCATTCTTGGACAGGATCCTGTCTGTGTACTAAATTGGTATGTCTGTTCTTCATGTTAAGGGGATAAGTTACTCTCTGTTATTCAAAAACGTCCTTATAAAGGCAGTTAACACCATCATCATTTATCTGACAACTCCATAAACAGCCAAGGCAATTCTATAGCAGGTGGGAGGTGACAGGGACTCTGCTCAAACACAGAATGCAGAAGCTTTATTTTTCTCTAAAGAGGGATTCTGAGGACACACTGTTCCTTGATATTAAGCTGGCCAAGGAATAATATTCAGCATATGGGAGTGCAGATACAGGTCCTCGCTTTATAACCTAGACTGACCTCAAAACCACAATCCTCCTGCCTTAGCCTCCTAAATACTGGATCATGGGTGTATGCCACCACCCTTGACTTTTCAAATTTTATTTTATGTTGGGGTGTTTTGTTTTGTTGAGTAGGAAAGGTTCTAGGGGCCAGGCTTGAGGACTGTGCTCACCACTTCTCATATTCCATCCACTCAAATGGCCACAGCCAAACCAAGGGAGGCAAGGAGACATGCCAAGCTCTGTGTCCAAAAAGAAAATGAGGTTTTTCAACCTTTTATTTTTTCTTTGTTTTGTTCTGTGTTTTGTTGTTCTAGGTTTTATAGGAGAGAGCTGAGAATTGGCTAAGGAAAAAGAAGTAGATTCTCCTGGCATAATCCATATGCTTTGCTTATTCAAGTGTGAAAACAGTGATATCTCATTTTATTGAAAATTTACCATGTACCATACTGTACTGGGTCCTTTACCTACATAGCTTCATTTAGGCCACATAGCCGCCTTGCCCATGGGTTTTGAAGCATATCAGTTATTAGCTGCAATGTTAAACAGCTCTCCTCTTCTAAAGATAAGAGACAGCAGATAGGCTGGGCCCTTGTAGGTCTATTCATTACCCCTCTTTTCCTTCAAGTGTCCCAGAAGTGGACAGGCTTCTTTTTGGCTTCTGGTTGGATTGGCCAATGGGAAGAACCAGAACTTGGCTCTATTAGTGTCTTAAGCTGTTCTATGGTTTGGCGGTGACTTGACCCAATGTATGCTCACATAGAAGCCATTCTCCCCTGCTACAGACCTTACCAGGTTCCAAAAGAAGTCCTGCTTCAGGCCCAGGAAGATATGGCTTCTTGCCACAAATAATCTCTTAGGACCTTATTGGTGCTGACTGTCCCTTCACCTTTCCTACACTTCTGTCAATAGTCTCTTCCATGATCTCTCCTCAGTTACCCCTTGGAGATTGCTTTTTGCCACAAATTCCTGACCATTTCTACAAAGTTTTGCAGAACTTATATAACATACCTAAAGAATAATACTGTGTTTATTATGCTATCTTCTTTGAGGTCAGGCAGACCTAGTTATGAAGTCCAATTTGATCACTACTTGTTCTATGATCTTAAACATTTTACTTAACCTGTTGGAGCTGTACTTTACTCGCTCATAAAACAAAAGATTATGGTTTGTGAGGGTTAAAAGACGTAACATGCTGGGTGTGGTAGGGCATGTTTATAGCCCCAGTACTTTGAGAGACTGAAGAAGAAGGATTGCTAGTTTGAACCTGCCATGGCCAATTCAACAACACAGTAATATTCAGTCTCAGAATAAAGAAGAGGGCTGGGGATACAGTTCAAAGTGAAAGCCTTGTTTTCAATACTCAAATACAGAAAAAGAAAAAAGAAATAATATTAAGTAAACTAGCAACCCAGTGTTGGGCACATAATAGGTTATGAATAGAACTGGAAATGACAAATGATGTTCTGGAAAAATGTCAAACTCAGTAATTAAATTATTGAATTAATTTCTATATTACCTATTGATTTGATAGATATTTTTTTCAAAAGTAACAGCTCTTGGGGTGTATGATGGTATCAAGGTCAGGAACAAAAATGAAAGTGTAAAATTTGAGAAAATCTTTTTGATGGACATTTTCTGAGCATATGCAAAGCCTGAAATATGTGCATTCTTTCTGATTCAGCAAATCACAGCAGGAAATAAGGAAATAATCAAGGATGCATCTACAAACACATTCACTCTCCTTGTTTACAACATTTAAAATTGAAAACAATGAACATTAATGATACAGAATTTAGAAACCTTGGGAAAGTACCTATAATCACAAGTAGTTGGATATGATTAATATAGAAATAGACTCAGCCTACTGGTAAGTAAAGGATTCCATTACAAAACAGTATTTCTGGTCCACATTTTTATAAAACAATAGAAAGAAGAAGAACTGAAGCAATATATGTTGCAGTAGCAATTTGTGTTATTTCTTGATGGTAATAAAGGTGATATTTGCCTCTATTTTACTTTATGTTTTCTGTATGTTCTAACTTTTCTACAATGAGCACTATATACATAAGCTTGTCCTTGGCTGCAAATAAAAAAGTCCAAATTATAGTGATTCCATACCAATATCTGAAATTTTTCTTGACTCTTCCTCTGGCCTTAATATGCCCCTTCTCCAGCTACCACATGTATTCAAAAAGAGGAAAAAGGGCAGGAAGGTCTAACACAAGAATGGGAGGATCACTGCGACTTCCAAGTTTGGCTCGGGCTACCCAGTGAGAACCTATCTCAAAAGTAATAAATAGTAAAACAAGGACAAGAACTTGACTGTAGACTTACACCTAATTGGACAGATTTGTATCGCATGACTGTCGCTCGCTGCAAAAGGGAAGAAAGGGGTTTGGGAAGTGATGTTGAGTCAGCTGCTTTGCAAAGTCTGCCATGAACAGGTAAGGCTTAGTTCTAAGAAAAAAAAAATAGTTTCTGAAATTTTAAAACAAGTTGTTTCTTTTTTTCTCCACTTCTTTAACGCCTCACTCTCCAGGCACGCTTCCACCCACTCAGGCTGCTACAGTCAGCAAACTCACGCTCCCGGGGCCAGGGGATGAGGAAGAGGGGAGAGGCTGCGCCCTCCTCGGCAGTGGGAGTGGAGAGATGGACCAGCGCCAGAGCCCCGGGAAACGAAGAGCTGACGGGTTCCGTTGACCTCAGCTGGTCTCTGGTCTGAGGTTCAGACTCTGAGAGCTTATCAGCGCAGACTTTTGCAACTTCTGTACTTCTGGCCCTGTTTTTATTTTCTAGACTGCTCAGTCCTGGCCCTGGTATTTTCCTCACTTGCTTTGGTTTCAGGAGGCCTTCCCAAGTAAACAATATGCCCATGAGACCCAAGGAGGGAACGGACTGGATCGCCTGAACACAGGTCCTGGCTGGCTGCTTCTGTCCCTGCGTCCCTGGGACCAGTTACTCTGAGTTTCTGTTTCCTCCACTGCAAAATGGGAATAAAGCAAGACTCTGCATTTCACGGAGTTGTTACAAAAGATCACCTGAATCAGTGTTTGGAAGTGCTTAGAAGGAGCCTGTCACATAGTAAGTTTGATGATTTGTTTAATAAATACATAAATGTGAAAAAGGCAGAAACAGTCATAAGCTGTCTGGGCTTTGTTTGATGTTGTATCTTACTCGACATAAAGCTACAAAGAAGGGCTGAATTTTCTTTTGTTCCCTGAAGGCTGTACTATGTGGTCTCCGTGGCAGGAAGGAAGGAGAATCCACAGGGAGCTAAGAGGTATAAATACCAACTGAGTGGCAGCTCCCTAGTCATGTTATATGCCGCAGCTTGTGGGAGGCTTGTGGAGCAGGGTTTCACCCCCCCTCATTTTACAGGTTAGGAAAAGTATAGCTCAGAGGGGTGAAATCACTGACTATTGTCATATCCCTGTGAGTGGTGGAGCTGAGCATTAACCCAGGCATACGTGACTCAAAAGTTCAGATTGTTCATATTAAGAATGATGTGGCTGGTTATTGGGCTGGAGATTTAGCTCAGTGGTTCCGCCGCCTGCCTAGCAAGCGCAAGGTCCCTGGTTTTATTCCCAGTAACCACATACAATGATATGATATTGGGCGTAGTGACTCACGCCTACCAGCAATCAGTACCACACCCCACAGGTGCTGGGCATGGTGGCTCACGCCTGTCATCCCAGCACTTGGGAGGCAGAGGCAGGAGGACTGCTGAGTTCCAGGTTTGCCTGGGCTACATAGTGAGCTCAGGATCAGCCTGAACTACAAAGTGAGACCCTGTCTCAAAAAAAAAAAAAAAAAAAAAAAAGAATGATGTGGCTGGTTATGATGACATGTATATCTAATCCCAGTGCTCTGGGAAGCTAAAGCAGGAATAGTTCAAGTTTGAACCCCTCCTGGATAATTCCATGATTTAGCAAGACCTTGTCTCAAAATTTTTAAGCAGAGGGCCAGACATTTAGCTCAGTGGTTCTAGCGCCTGCCTAGCAAGCACAAGGTCCCTCGTTTGATCCCCAATAACCACATACAACAATACCAGGCATGCAGACTCACACCCAACAGCAATCAGTACCACATACCACAGTGCCAGTCGTGGTGGCTCATACCTGTAATCCCAGTACTCAGGAGCTAGAGGCAGGAGGATTGTTGAGTTGGAGGCATACCTGGGCTCCATAGTGAGCTCAGGGCCAGCCTGAACTATAAAGCCTGTCTCAAAAAAAAAAAAACAAAAAAACAAAAAAAAAAAATTCAAGGAATGCTGGGGAAGTAGCTCAGTAAGAAAGACTTGGGTTCAATTTCCAGTGCTGAAAAATTGAAAAATAGAAAAGATATATACTTCAACATTTGTTCCTAAAAGGTAAACATACACACGAATCCCTACTTTAAAGATAGTTGAGATGTTACTTAAAAGGCCATTGTAAGAAATCCCTCTGTAAAATGCCTTATTTTTCTATATTTATTTTGGCAAGTTTGAATCTGCACATATTGTCTTATCTTACAATATAGCAAATCTCTATTGATCAAAAACTCAATAAACTCAAGGTATGGAATTTAGCAGAAGTTCCGGGAGGTATGGATCTGTCTGATACATGATCTACAGCCCTCTCTCTGTGTTCTAAAATAGACGAAGCTCTGTATTAGTTTTAGTTTACCACCAAGAGATGACCCTATTTGCTGCCCACCCCAGCCACACTATCTTAAAGCTCCTGCCTACTTCAGGCCAGGTGAAATCATCAATAATTAACACAGGGGTATCTCATGGGTCCAAATTCCTCCCCAGCTAGCAAAGAATTCCTTTGCTCTCTGATATGTCATTACCACCTTTCCAAATACCAGTTCCAAAGAGAGAGAACCAATCACTATTGCTCAACATTTTTATTAATGTTTCTGATCAGGTTTGAGCAGAGTAGACATGTTCAAGGAGAGCTCCCTGACTTTTCCTTTAAGAAAAAAGAAAGAAAGAAATCACTAAACCTCACTCTACCGTGCACCCTTAGCCTCTAAAATTCTGGAGTCTGTGGTGCTTGAGATAAAGCCAAGATAAAAAGAATTTAAAATAAAAGAA
This sequence comes from Thryonomys swinderianus, assembly GCA_004025085.1. Lineage (NCBI taxonomy): Eukaryota > Metazoa > Chordata > Mammalia > Rodentia > Thryonomyidae > Thryonomys > Thryonomys swinderianus. The sequence continues at coordinate 49,098 of PVIC010006459.1, forward strand.
GCTTAAAAAAATACTTTTGTTCCCAGCTCACATACACTCCCACCCCAAGTTGCAGAGCTCCAGGGGATCTGACCCAGCCAGTCACCTCTGGGGCCAACCAGGGAGTGTCTTGGCCCTGGGCCTGTCATTGGTCAGCTTCCGGCTCTATCCCAAGGATATTAACCCTTTCAGAAGATGACACATGCTAATCTCCAATAGCAGCCCCTAACTTTTTATTCTTAATGTTTCCCCTCTTTATACTCTTGGCTTTCTAATAGCTCCCATCCTTCTGCCAGGAGGTTGGAGGGTACAAATAGCCCAGAAGCAGCTGCAAGGAAGTTCTCAAGTGCCTATCTTGTGGGTAGGGCCCGCGGTAGGCAGGAGAGACCAGAGAGAGATTAGGTAAAACATTAGCCATGGCCTCTTGGAGTCAGGCCAGTGTCTTTCAATGATTTCTTTATGTGCTTTGGGTGCTGGGCCGATTTGGCACAGGACATGTACCCATTAGAAGTTTTCACAAGGATTTGCCACGTTATAGTTCTAAATGTGTGAACTCCTCACCAAAGGATTCTTTTGTTTTTATCATCTTTCCCTCCTATTTCTCAAGGGAGCTCCATGGAAAAGCACTCCAAGCAAATGAATCCAAATGACTAGGTAATGCTCTAAAGATTATAAATGTTGTCGTTGTCTGGATCTCTTTCAAGTTTGAGCTCATTTTGTGAGTTTGAAGATCCATATGTCAAATTCCATGTATATTATTTTTATTAGAGGGGAGGTGGGCTACTGATAGATGCAGGTAAGTTATTGAAACACATGAATGCAATGATTCAGAATACCTGACTGTATTTCAGCTAAGTTAATTAAGCAATTTGGTCGAGGATAGATAGAGTCCATGTTTCCTTGACTTGTCTTCATAAGCCACCCTTTCAAATTGGGTTAGGCCCGAGGCTTGTATCTCCAAAAGCAAGGTTTGATGAAATCAAGATGTAGAGGTAGTATCATAACAAAAAGGAAATATACGTTGTGTCTCCTTGGGCTTCCCTTACCTATTAACAGAAGATATCCTATTCCTGGAGAAAAGTAAAAGGACTGCAAAGTTTTGAAAACAAATTCTAAGAAGTTAGCAGATCATAATACAACCAAAACAAGCAAATGCTATTATTATTGTATTTTCAAAATACTTTCTGGGAGATGAGCTCCAAAACATGTTTTATACGCAAAGAATCATGTGTTTGGGTTCAGAATCTACGTGCATCTCTGGACATGAGGCAGAGAAGCAAAATCTGTAGTGAGAAAAAGGTAAGTGGCATCGATTGGATGAATTCCCTTATTTTAATTAATACAGTTCTCTGATTTTTCAATTGGCTTTTCCCCTTCCTTCGATGCTCCCACAATCCAGGCTTTTAAAGCTCTGAATGCAAACCACCCTGGGCCCTAGGTGATCATTTATTCACATCAGGCAATAGGTCAGTGTGATTGTGAGAAAACAGAAAAATAGGAGAAATGACTCTCCTACCTGCATGGAACATATCCCTTTGTTTCTAAGTCTCCTCCTGCTATGATTGGACTAAATCACAAGGGTATTTCCTACCTAAGAAACCTCATCTGCCCTGAAACTGCTCCTTCGATAATTCCCATGTCTTTATTCTCAAAAAGGTTGATTGTAGTGTTACTAATGCAGCATTCGTTAGCTGGCCTCTATTAATCATGGCTGGCAGGAGACACCAGAGGGTCATGGGTAATTGAATTCCAGCCAACCTTCAGACCTAATTCAGATCAACCCTTTGACCTCTTTCCTGACCAAATCTGCTGCCAGAGCTAGTCAATAAATATTGTTTTTAAATTTGAAGAAACCTTTTGCAAGTGCCTCCTACCCATTAGCTTTCTGAGAGCTATATCCGTTATCTCGCTTCCTTCATTCATTCTGTCCACACTTCCCTGGAACCCAGACACAAGGAATTAACAGATAGTGGAGAGGAGAGTAAGGGTCATCTTGAGGTCAACAGAGTAGGGAAAAGTATGCTTGCCAGACACCCTGACTTCCCATCATTGCAGAGATAGATCTTCAGCATTGACAGAAAGCCTGAAGGCCTTTCTACAAAGGAAAATGGGTAAGAAATATTTTCTCTGCTCTCAAGGAGAAGCTGTGCTCTCTCTCAATCTGAAAGACTCCCATTCAAGCTCTCACTCTACCATATTAGGTGTAGGATGTCAGGTATGTTCCGTCACTTCTGTGGGGCTCATGGTCCTTATCTGTGGATGTGGAACGCACGTGGGTGTGGGAGGGCAGGTGGTTACATCACTCACCTGGCAGGAATCTGGGAGAATCTGGAGACTGAGATAAAGGGTTGGAAAGTTCTTGGTAAACTATAAGGCTCCTCACACCTGGGAGATTACTGCACCCCTTCCCTGTTAAAACTCCAAGCAACAATCAAGCCTATAAACGAAGACTGAAGAACAAAGATTTAGACAGTGCACACTCTTATTGTAAAGCAGTTTGGGCGGAATGTTTCAGGAATCTTCTTTATTTTGTTTGGCTAGCCTCTAGATCACCTTCATACCTACACAGTGTACACAGGATCTAGACGTTGATGCCAGAATGTTTTTAAGGTATTTCAGTTTCCAGAAAATGTAGCCCTTACTTCCTCTTTTGAGATGAGGCCACCCCACATTCCACCTCCTATTTCTCATCCCCAGACAGTTCAAGACTCACCAGGGACTGTCAAGTGTTTCACTCTTGCCAGCCCTCCAACCCGTAATAAAGATAGCACTGAATTGCTACAAATAATATTTTTGGCAGCAGCACATTTATTTTAGGAGTGATGAGTCAAGTGGTACCGCAGTTTGTTCAGGAAGAAAAAAATGTGCTCGAATAATTTACTTTCTCGTTTTAATCCCAAAGTGACACAAGCCCCCTAAGATGTAGCAAGCAGCCTAGGCACCCTCAGTAGCCCAGAGAGGATGTGTTTAAGTGGCGATGTTAATGGCATTATCCTGAGCTTCTGGATAAATGTCTGCTGCTGAGAGATAATTACCCAGGCAAAGCTGAGGTATTATGGAAGATAAACACCAAAGCAGAGCCCTCACTGTTTATTTTCCTTGCTGTGTGTCATCTCCTTCACTATTTAACTTCATTAGCATCCCTGCTATCCTGAGGCCACACAGTTTCACTTAAAAGATAGAATTAAATAACACAAACCCACATGTAATGTAAACAAAGCTGCTAGAAAAGTGGGTTGGGATTTTTTTTACTGCTATAGTTGGTGGCAAACAAGTGTTTCCTTTTACCTTATTCTTCCTTCTCTCTTAGGATAAGGAGAGCAACACTTGCCAGATGTGCACAGTGGACCATCCCTGTGGGAACTCTTTCATATCCATTGTTCTATTTATTTCTGCATACATCAGTTCCATGAATTGATTATTGGTAAGGGAAATTGTGTGTCAGAGAGGTGAAGTAACTTGTCCTCGAGGTCAAATGACTCACGAGCTACAGAGTGAGGGCTTCAACCCTGGCAGATCGGCCGCAGCTGTTTCCAGAAAATCATGAGACCACACAGGTGCCAACATCTCGTCTAGACTCTATCAATGAGGCTAGGTAATTTTATTGTATCCACAGCTGCTGGTGCTATCTTTATTGAAATGACTGCCAAATCTCCCATCCGGTCTTTGGTTCAGTTTTGTATTTCTGTTTTATTGAGAAAGTATTTGCATTCAAACCCATGTGGTCAAAACGAGGCTTTTGAACTCATCCCCGAAGGCCTTCGTGCTGGACAAGTTCCCAGTTCTCTTTGGCCAATCTGTAAGCAATCACTGTCTCCCCAGACTTATCATGATGAAAACTACATACAGGAAAACCTGAAAGAGTATCTCAGTGCACATCTGTCAAGCCTTCACCAGACTTAACAATTGTTAACATTTTCCCAGGTTTAGTTTATGAATCAATCAATCTTTTTATCCATTTTTTCTTTTTGAATCATATGAATGTTCTTTTCAGAACTCGTGTCACTTTAGCCCTAAATACTTCAGTCTGTGTCTCCTAAAAATAGAAAATATTTCCAATGTGACCACAACTGTTACATCAGACCTGAGAAAATTAATATCACTGTGTCATCTACTATTCAGTATAATCGTAGTAATTTATTGACTGTTCTCCAACTGTCTTTTGTAGCTATTTTTAAAAGCAGCTACACACAGTGGATTGGTTATACCTATCTTTTTAGGTGTTTCAAAACTAGAAGCTCCTGAAGAATGTAGTTTTTGGATGAGTCCACTGTTTTCATTTCCTAAGGGTCTCCATTGCTCCCTGTGGTCAGCTCTCTGGCAGCCCTAAGCGCAAGGTGACTCCAGAATTTCTATCAGGAAGAGCTTGAGAGGGGAAGCAAGCTGGGCACAAGGAGTGAGTGGTCATTTGCATAAGAAAACACTTAAAGAACAAACTGAGATTGTTAATTTATATGTCTTGGATGCTGCCCTGAGGCTCCCTTTCTACAGATGAGATGATTAACAGCACAGGGGATGGTGCGGACTCTGAACAAATTATTCAGGTTCAGTCCTTAGCTTTGCTTCTTCCAGGCTATGTGATGAGTTAATCTCTGTTATTTAATTTTAACATTCGTAAAATGTGGTGTATTAAATAATGAAATATAATTCACACAAAGCTGTGAGAATCCCATCAGGAACAGAATAAGATCCATATATGACAGCTATTACCATATATATATATATATATATTCTTTAATTTATTTATTTTTAATTAATTTATTTATTGAGACAGGGTTTCGCTTTGTAGTTCAGGCTGGCCCTGAGCTCACTATGTAGCCCAGGCAAGCCTTGAACTCAGCAATCCTCCTATCTCTGCTTCCTGAGTGCTGGGATGACAGGCGTGAGCCACCACTCCGGCTCATTACATATTTTTTGTCCCACCTTCTATCAATTTTCATCTCTAGTCACTTCCTGGAACTGAAGCCTCTAACATTTCTGGCTGCCTGAAAACTTTGCACCTTTTCTTTTATGCTGTGTTCAGTTTATTCTAGTTGGCCAGGAAACTTCTGATTTGCCTTTGTCCTCATTTTCTTTCCTCTCTTTGTCCTCTGTTGGTTTTCACAACCAAAGGAAAAAAGCAGAAAAACCATTTGATT
>PVIC010006460.1:0-13600 GCA_004025085.1 Thryonomys swinderianus
TTTTTTTTTTCTTTTTAGTTGGTTCAGTTTCGTTGCCTACTATTGGATTATTCAGGGGTTTAAAATCTTGGTTTAGTTTTGGTGATTGATATGTATCTAGATAATCTGTCCCATTTCTTCAGAATTCACCAATTTATTGGCACAAATGCTTATGAAGTAGTTCTTCATCCTTTGTATTTCAGGAATATCTGTTGTGATTTTACCTTTTCCATTTCTAGTTGCATTGATTTGGGTCTTTTCTCTCTTGTTAGATTGGGTAAAGATTGCTGTATTTTGCTTGTTCTTTTGAAGAACCAGATCTTTGATTCACTAATTCTTTGTATTGTTTCCTTTGGTCTCAACGTTATTGATCTCTGCTGTGACCAGTATAATTTCTTCTGTGTAGTATTTTGGAGTTTGGATTTTTCCTGAGTTTCTAGGACCTTGAAATACATCATTGGGTTATGTATTTGTGCTGTTCTGTTTTGTGACATGAGCATTCACAGCTGTACCTTTCATTTTAGGATTGCTTTCATTGTATCCCCTAAGTTCTTGTATGTTTTGTTAACCTTATTGTTTAGTTCAAGGAACTATCTGATTTCTTTCTTGATTTTTTTTCTCTGATTCATTCGTTATTCAAGAGGGTGTTGTTTGATTTCCATGCATTTGCATTATTTCCGTGTTTAGATTTTTTTCTGTTGATTTATAGTTTCATTGCATTGTGATCTAGTTTTATTGCACTGTGATAATATGTACAGGATAATTATTATTTTAGTATTTATAGTAAACATGCTTTCTGGACTAGTATCTAATCTAATTTGGAGGAAGTTCTGCAAACTTTGAGAAAAATGTATTTTCATTGTTAGTGGGTAGAACACTGCAGACCTCTATTAAGTCTATTTGTTCAGAGGTTTGTTTCATGAATGGCTTTAGACTCTTGGTTGTGTAAGGACTTTGTCTATCAGTTTTGAAAGATTAGTTTTGAAGAATTATTAGTTTGAGTTGGAAGTCATTTTCATTTAGGGCTTAAAAAGTTCATTTTAGGTTCTCTTGACCTCTAAGTTTTTGTTTTTTTTTTTTGAGACAGGGTCTTGCTTTGTAGTTCAGGCTGGCCCTGAGCTCACTATGTAGCCCAGGCAAGCCTGGAATTCAGCAGTCCTCCTGCCTCTGCCTCCCCAGTGCTGGGATTATAGGTGTGAGCCATCACTTCCAGCACTGTGTTATGTGGTACTGATTGCTGGTGGAGGGACCTTGCGCTTGCTAGGCAGGTGCCGGAACTACTGAGCTAAATCTCTAGCCCTTGGCCTCTAAGGTTTATATTGAGCAGTCTCCAGTGTTCTAGTTGGATCACCTTTATACGTGACTCATTACTTTTCTCTAACAATGTACTATTACACTGTTAGAAATCAAAAGCCACAGAGCTGATTTTTGTTTGTTGTTTTGAAACGGCATCTCACTTTGTAATTCAGGCTGGCCCTGAGCTCACTATGTAACCCAGGCAAGCCTTGAACTCACAGCAATCCTTCTGCCTCTGCCTCCCTAGTGCTAGGATTAAAGGCATGAGCCCATGCCTGTGATTGTGGTATGTGGTACTGATTGCTGGGATTAAGGGCATGAGCCACCACACCCATTTTGTGGTGTGGTATGGGGAATCAAACTCAGTCTTTGCTCATGCAAGGCAGACAGCGGAACCACTGAGCTCAACCCCCAGCCCAGAGCTGAATTTTTTAAAAGAATAAGAGGAAGTTTTAAAATAGATAAGTAAGGTGTGTGGTAAGCTCAAAGAACATAAGAAAAACTAACTTTGAAGATTTTGTCCTTTTGGTGTACTTTGAGAATTTTATTATGATGTGAAGTTCTTTTCTGATTATGGCTATATTTGGGGATTCTGTATGCTCACTTACCTGTATTTTAAATTATTTCCCCTATTTGGAAAGTTCTCTGCCATTATTTATGTAAACCAGGTTTTTATGCCACTTGTATGGTCTTCTGATTTTTTGCTAATTCTGATTAATAGTATTTTTCATGTTATCTATGAGGTGTTGGATTCATTTTCCACATTCTCTTGTTGTTTGTGAGGTATCCTTGGATAAATGATTAACAGTATTAGCTTTGTCTTCTAGTACTAACACTTTAGCCTTACTTTAGTCTTTTCTGCTGCCCACAGGTAAGATTTTTAATCTCCTGAATTTCAAATTTATATTTTTCATGGACTCTGTTTCTTTGCTAAACTGTTTCTTCATGTTTTATTTCATTTTGTTTTAGCATAGTTAGCTTTTTATTAGTGTCGTCTATAAATTTTTGTTTTATTAAGTCCATTACAGTATCTATTTAGGTGTATCTTCTTTGAACTTGTAAACCACCTAATCTACTTTTTAATCTCTTCTTATTCTTTTGAATAATTCAGCTATGTTACTTTTGATTTCCTCCCTCTCAATCCCCCATGGATCAGTTTGGGGGATGGTGGAAGTTTTGGGAGTCAGTTTTGTTATACTGTCTTCTCGTGTTTCTATTTGGTCTTTTGTTTTGTCCTGAGGTTTGTGATGGATTGTAGGGAAAGACTTTGTTGTAAATATAACAATCTCTTTAATGTCTGCTTTTCAGTGGTGTGCGACATGGCTAACTGTAGACCTTTGCCTCTGTCCCATGGTCCAAATGCCTGCATTGATTTGGGAGGAAAGGCTGCAGTGTAACTGGCTTAGCACCCAGTTCTCTGGAAATGACCCACACTATTGTTAACGAGCCAAAGGCAGTCCAGATGTTGGCATACAGAAACACCAGTTAATAACAACTGTCATTTGGCAAAACCAGTAAAGCCAGTGACAACAGTGTCAAAGACAGACTGGATATTGCTAAATCTTAAGAACCAATAATGAACCTTTAACCACAGAAAAGAAATCTATAATTATACTGTATAGTAGATTCCAAAATCTGTAGAGGTTATATTCCTAGAGCACTTGGAAATTGTGGGAAAACTATGATTTTCAGATAATGGCCATAAAAGTAGCTTATTTTATAGTTCAAACCCTAAATATGCTATGTCTCCCACAGTTTTATAATTTAATTCAATAAAATACTACATTAATGAAGTCTTAGAAGGTACAGGGCATTTTGGTGGCATTTTAGGGATTTTAGAACTTTAAGAAGAACAACACCAAGAACACTCAAGACAGGTACATACAGTATAGCAATGTGTAGGAATGGTAGTGCATCTGAGAGATGGTTTGCAGAGCAGCAACCAATCAGCAGCACAGAGAACTTTTTTTTATAATATTTATATAAGTGACAGAATGTATTATTTGACCTGTATTTGACTTATTTCAGCTAGCATAGTGTACTTGATGTTAATCAGTGTTACAAACGATGAAATTTATTTTTGTGAAACTACTATATGTATTCTACATATGTGTATAAATATGTATACTCCATCTTCTTTGTTTATTCATCTGTGAGTGAATACTTGTATCCATATCTTGCTGTAGTGATTAGTGTTGCATTGAATATAAGATTATAGTTACCTCTTATAAATACAGGTTTCATTGTCTTTGAATATATTCTGAGAATTGGGATTGCCAGATCATGTGATTATACATTTAATGTTCTAAAGAAACACCATCCTAATTTCTACTAAAGCCTGTACCAATTTCTGTTCCCATTAAGAGTACACAAGAGGTCTTTCTCCTCCACATACTTGTCAGCACTTTATCTTTTGTTATTTTTTAATGGATTTTATTGGTACATCTTTTGTTCTTTTTGATAGTCATTCTTTGTGAGATGATGTCTCGTGGTTTTAATTTACATTTCCCTGATTAGTGATGTTGAGCATTTTTTCATATAAATATTGATAATTTATATATTGCCTTTGGAGAAAGCTCTATTCAGGACCTGTACCCATTTCTTAAATTGGGTATTTGTTTCTTGGCTATTGAATTGTTTGAATTGGATAGTGTTATGATCTGAATGTTTTTCTGTCTCCTATTATTGTTACTATGTATAAATATTTAATTTACTTAGTGATTACAGTGAGGTACCTTTTGCATTCTCTGCCTCATTTTTTTCATGGTAGGGGGACACTTGTATGTTTTTGTCCAGTATGAATTTTAAAGTTAAAATTGACACAACCTCATGTTAGAAAAAACTCAGAAATGTGCACAACAAATAAATAACCAGCTTTCTCCTTCCTCCACTTCCAGCCCTGCTGTCTAGAGGTCATCATGAATGACTAAATAAAAGTTGTGATAACAATTTCATGTGTGATGACCTTTCTCTCTTTCAAAATATCTCATTCACTGTACTCTCCTGGTGTGTTTGTTAAAGTATGACAGAGGTTATGCCTCTTTTCAGATACTGTGATGATCTGCTCACTTCCCTGTAGAAACATTTGTTTACCTCTGCATTGACTGTTTTCAGTCTGTTAGTTATGGGAAATTTCAAACATGCAAGAATAAAAAGGATAGTACAGAGAAGTCATTTTCAGTGTTGGAGGAGTCTTGGCTTTTGGATCCCTGCACAGTCCTTTTGTCTACCTTATCACTTGTATTTTAAAGCCAATCCTATATAATACATTATCTCATCATAAATATTTCCATTTATCACTAAGAAATAACCACTTAATACTTTTATCACACTTAAATTTATCAAGCTATTTCATCAAATTATTAAATACTGGGCTGGAGGGTTAGCTCAGTGGTTCTGGCGCCTGCCTCGCAAGTGCAAGGTCCTGAGTTCGATCCCGGGTAACCCCATACAATGCTGGGCATGGAGACTCACGCCCACCAACAATCAATACCACATACCACAGTGCCAGGCATGGTGGCTCATGCCTGTAATCCCAGCACTCGGGAGGCAGAGACAGGGGGATTGCTGAGTTCAAAGCTTGCCTAGGCTACACAGTGAGCTCAGAGCCAGCCTGAACTACAAAGCGAGACCCTGTCTCAAAAAAATATATATATATTAAATACTCAGTTAAACTTCAGCATGTGTTGCAATATGTTTGTTTGAACTAGAATGCAAATTAGAACTATTCCTTACAGATGGTTGCATCTTTTTTATAACATCTTTATTGAAATAACCATATATCACCATTAATTTAAAGTGTATGATTTAGGATGACTTTTTAAAATTGATTTTTTTTTTTTTAAGACAGGGTCTCACTTTGTAATTCAAGCTGACCCTTGGCTCACTATGTAGCCCAGGCAAACCTGGAACTCAGCTACCCTCCTGCCTCTGCCTCCCAAATGCTGGGATGTTGGGATTACAGGCGTGAGCCACCATACCCAGCACTGTGGTATGTGGTACTGATTTCTAGTAGTCTTGAGTCACCACGTCCAGTATTGTGTGTTACTGGGGATCGAACCAGGGACCTTGTGCTTGCTAGGCAGGTGCCGGAATCACTGAGCTAATCTCTGGTCCTATACGACATTCTTTTTTATCCATACATTTGATGATGGGCATCTAAGCTGTTTCCACAATACAGCTATAGTGAACTGTGGGTATTTAAGTATCAGTATAGTACAGTTTCTTAAGTCTTGTAGGAATATACCTGAGTGGTATTCTTAATGATAGTTCTTTTTTCTTTTCTTTTTTTTTTTTTTTTGAGATAGGTTCTCAGGCTGGCCCTGAGTTCACTATGTAGCCCAGGCTAGCATCAAACTTAGCAGTCCTCCAGCATTGTGGTATATGGTACTGATTTCTGGTGGGCATGAGTCACCATGCCCGGTATTGTATGTGGTTACCGGGGATTGAACCAGGGACCTTGTGCTTGCTAGGCAGGTCTCTGAACCACCAAGCTAAATCTCCAGCCCAATGATAGCCATTCTGACAGGGGTGAGATTGAATTATAAAGTAGTTTTGATTTCCACTTCCCTAACGGCTAAATGTGTTGAACATTTTTTCATAGTCTTATCGACCATTTCTGTTTCTTTTGAGGAAGGTATTCAGTTTATTTGCCCATTTTTTGGTTTGTTTTTTTTTTAGGGGTTTGAGATTTTTTTAATATATTCTAGATATAAATTCTCTATCCAAAGAGTAGCTCATAGATTTCTCCTACCTTAATTCTAGAAGTTTCAAAGGTTTTGTGAGACATAATAATTTGGGTTGGCAATTATTTTCTTTAGTACTAAAAATACATCATTCCAAACACTCCTAACATTACAGTTTCTGTTAAAAAGGCCTGCTGTTACAAGGATTTGTACTCACATGTGGCATCTCTTAAGTTTTCAACATTGTTTTTGTAGCACTTTGTCTATGATGTATCTTGGAGAAATTCTTTACTGTTTAAAGGTTTTAAATACCTGTTTTACCAGAGTACCCCATCTCATTCCACAAATTTGGGAAATTTTCTGCTATAATGCCAGTAGTCTGTACTTCCTTAGTTTCCTTAAAACCAGTGAGTCTTAAATTCATACTTCCAGAATTGTCCAAGAGTTCTTGGATATTACTCTGTCAGTGTTCTAATAACGTCTCCGTTGTTTTTAAAACTTCATACCCCTGATTCCTTTTTGCCTACTGCCAAGACTTTCATTTGAATTTTTTATTGGACTAATTGAAGACTTCATTTCTAGGATTTCTTCTCGTTTATCTTGCAAAATATCTCTCTTTATTGAAGTGGTGTTTTATATTCTGCACTGTATTCCTTAATTCAGCTGTTCATTTGTATCTTTGAGGTCATTAATCATTTTAGCTGTCAGCTTTTTCTTTACCAAGAGTTTTATCTGCTTCACTATCTGTGGGACTTCCTTATGGAAACTTGGTTATTTTGGGAGGTATCTTATTGCTTTATCTGCTGATTGTTGTATTTTTGGTTGAAATTTACAGATCAGTTAGGCAGGATGTCTCTTCTGTCATTTGGGGGGTCTTTTTAATAAGTAAATTTGTCCTTATTCTGTGCCTTGGGTTGTGAATTTGTATGAATGTTTCCACCCTAGCACATGTCTTCTAATGTTTTTAAATTTTTTCTTTGCATTTTATTCATTTGGGAAACCAGTTTGTCTTCAGTTTTCATAGTCTGAAGTGTCATTTCAAAAGATTTTCATGTGCAGTTGTATTTCCTTCTAACTCATGTTTAAATCTAGAGGCTCAATCTTGACAGAGGTTTTACATTTCAAGAATATTTGATAGGTAATATTGTCTTCTCTCACTAGAAGCTTCTAACATTAGGGCACTGATTTGGGGATGTTAACAGAATATAATATTTGGTTCCATTAATTCATTAGGGGTTTCAGACCTGGCTCCTATTTTTCAATAAATCTTTCTCTTTTCTTTTTTTTTGGCATTATAGTTTCAAATTTGAGAAAATGATATGTACATGTCATTGTGTGCCCTATTGGATTATTCCTGTCTTTATGGCTTTTCCAAGGATCATTCAGAACTTTCTAGGTGATAATACCCTATGTAGTTAGAATTTCTGAAAGAACCCTCTTTTTTCCCTTCCAACATTGCATTGCTAGGACATCAGAACACCATGGTCAACAGCAGCAGTGAAGATACCTCCTCATTAAAGGTTTATACATCCCCAAATATGGAGGGATATGATTTCTCTCTGGTGTTTTAATTGGGAGGCCGGATTCAACAGACCGGTTGAGGCTTTCCTGTGATTCTCCGTGACATCAATGCATTCAGTGTCTACAAAGAATCCTAAACTACAGGACTCCAGCCAGCTTCAGCCAAAATTAATGACTGGTCAGTCTGTTCTGAATAAAGCACCACCACCCATAGGTGAAGGGTGCTCAGATATATTAACTGCTGACCAAGGATGCAGGCTCCCAACCTGCTGCCAGGGACAGCCAGCATTTATCTGAGTGTATTTGCCCCACAGAAAATGTCTGAAGCCTAATGTGGTCATACAGATACCCAGGCTTTTCCTGGAGAGATGACCAGCCTGGGGGAAAGGTTAGTATACATATTCAAGGAGGTCATTTTTGTAAGGCGGGAAAGAGGACATGCTCCTCTATACATATTCCAAGAGTTTTCCCTGTTCCTCAAGCAGAATTGCAGGGCAGTTCTTAAGGGTAGTAACCCAGCCTCCACAAAGAGGACAGGGGGTTGATTGGCAGAAGGGCAAAAGGGCTAGGGTGACTTTCTCCTTAGGCTGTGTTCCCATAGCTTAAGAGCTGTTGATCATTTTTCTGGGTAGAGAATCCTTGCAAAACACTCAACCCTGAAATCTCTAAGATAAGGAGAAGCTTAGCAAAACCTTGACAAGGAGCTGAGGTCACAGGCACTGCTAGGCTCAGACACCTGCTTGAAACTGGAGAGGAGGACCATTCTCCTCCCTGACAAATGTCAGACTTGTGAGTGGCTCATTGGAACATTTCACTCAGCCTCTAGGCTTTTAACAGGGATGTGTGAAAAGTAATTGTCATGTTTCTTACACGTTTTTCTCTCATAACAAAAAAAGGAAGCCAGAGAAAAAGTATTGTAGAGACGTGAGTAGCCTGAACAATCACACATACTTTTGGGTTTGCTGAGTTTCTCCACTGTAGTTTTTCCTTTCCTCTTTGAAATAGCACTGGCTGCTAGGTCCATTCCAGCTCTGTACAGGCATCTGCAAGCCCTGATCAACACCTAGTCCTCAGCTCTGCTAAATGGCATACGGAGCAACCACTCATCTCAAAAGTACAGTACTCTCACTGCACGGAAACTGCTACTACCTGAAGGCAGCAATAAGTTGCATTTCACCAGTTGCAACAAGTTGCATTTTAAGAGTATAACTGGAGCTCTTCTGGGAGGGCCAAGGCTGCTAGGGAGGTCCCTGGGGTCAGCCTGAGACACCTGATCATTCATACCCAGCAGGCAGAAAAATTGGTCTATCTGGGGAGACATGGTAGATAAGTTAAATGAAGTATCAGAGGGTAAGAGTGGTATGGTCAGAAGGACAGACACCCAATCCAGACAGATACAGCTCCAGCCACTTAATTTTCATAGTCCACAAAGTAGTATCTAGCCAGTCTTTCACTTCCCAGCCAGTCAACCAACCCCAGATAGATTTTTAGATGGACAGAAAAAATCCCAGAGCAATAGACTTCAAGCTGGACACCTAGCCAGCTAAATGAGCTGATTCGTGGACAGATGGAAGATACACCTTCCCCCACTATAGCCAGATATTGAGATAGATGTGTGTGGACAGGAAGGGAGGACTCCTACCCCAAGTGTTGGAAGCTGGATCCCATATTCCAGGCAGGTGACAAAACCCTTCCTCCAGGACCTCTTTCCCAAAGAGTTCCCCACAGTGGAGAGATACCTGACCTATCCACTCAGTTTTAGCTGGACAGACTGACTCATATCCTCCACTAATAAGACAAATCTCAGCGTATGAGAAAGATAACTGAACCATCATCTTGCTTTCTGGGCATATAGTTCCTGACCAGCCTCTCCAGTCAGATGGGTAGACTCAAAGCCCCAACCTAAACAGAAGATCCCCAGCCAGCAAGGCAGAGATTCCATTTGGGTGTCTGCCATCCTATCCCTGCTTAGCACCATCAGTGTGGCCACTGCTCCTACTGACCATTAACCTGCAGTAACATCCACTAACTTAGAGATCTTTCCTGATCCTTCAGTGACTCCCCCATTTATTCTGGCATCCTTGGCCTAGAATGGCTGCTGTTGGCAATTCAAGGATTTAGAATGTTTTCATGAATCTCCAACACCGCATGCTGATCCCAGAACATCAGTGATTTCATTGGCATTCACTGTTCAACAATCATTTCCCTAATTTCTGAGTAAACACTTAACTTTAATGACCCCTAAATTATTTTTCCTGTCTTTACACTGACCTCTCAGTGATTGTCATTAATATATGCATCAACTGATTGATCACTGCTGATCCCACTGGAACACTCAGGAGTCCACAGTGACCGCTCCTTCACTGTTAAGTGAAACACCCACATAGATGTCTGCAACTGGAACTATATTCTATAGGTCAAAAATAAGTTGAATTTTGGGCCAGAGATTTAGCTCAGTGGTTCAGGCGCCTGCCTCGCGAGCGCAAGGTCCTGAGTTCGATCCCCAGTAACCACATACAATGCTGGGCATGGTGGCTCCCGCCTGTAATCCCAGCACTCGGGAGGCAGAGACAGGAGGATTGCTGAGTTCGAGGCTTGCCTGGGCCCCATATTGAGCTCAGAGCCAGCCTGAACTACAAAGTGAGACCCTGACTCAAAAAAAAAAAAAAAAAAAAAAGTTGAATTTTAAAAATTGTGACAGGAGCCGGGCGTGGTGGCTCACGCCTGTAATCCCAGCACCCAGGGAGGCAGAGACAGGAGGATTGCTGAGTTTGAAGCTTGCCTAGGCTACATAATGAGCTCAGAGCCAGCCTGAACTACAAAGCAAGACCCTGTCTCAAAAAAAATTTTTTTTGACAGGAAAAGTACATGAAATTTACAGCTTAGTGTCCATGAGTGAAATTGTATTTAAATACAGAAATGCTTGTTGGTTTTTGTATTGTCTAGCTATTGTGTTACCTCATGAGAACGAAGGAGACAGAGACCATATAGCAAAGCCACAGCCACTTCCTGTCCAGCCTTTTCCTTACAAGTGGCCATCCCTAATTTAAACCACTCTTAAGACCTCTAATGCATTAAATTGACATATTACTAATGACCCCTGTTGATCTTCCAGGGACTTAAAGCACAACTCCAGTCCTCAGTATTGCCCTTCCACACTATAATCTTGAGCACAACTCCAGTCCTCAGTATTGCCCTTCCACACTATAATCTTGAGCTATGTCCATTGACAACCCCTTACAGCAGCAGCAGTTTGTGATAGCTAAATCTTGGAAACAACCCAAATGCCCATCAACTGGAGACTGGATAAGGAAGATGGGTTTTGGGCCAAAGATTTAGCTCAGTGGTTCCAGTGCCTGCCTAGCAAGCATAAGGTCACTGATTCGATCCCTGATAACCACATACAACAATGTGGGGCATGGTGGCTCATGCTTGTAATCCCAGGACTCAGGAGGCAGAGGCAAGTGAATTGCTGAGTTCGAGGCTTGCTTGGGCTACGTAGTGAGCTCAGGGCCAGCCTGACCTACAAGGTGAGACCCTGTCTCAAAAAAAAAAAAAAAAAAATGGGTTTTTCTATAAGATGGAGTATTATTACTCTTTCTTAAAGAATGATAAATTTGAGTCATTAATACTCAATGGACCTTCAGGACATACTCATAAGTAAAATAGATCAGATATGTAAATATCATTTCTTCGATGGTATGAAAAACAAGATGTAAGTGAGTTCTAGAATGTATGATGGATCTTGTGAAGTAGAAAATATTCAATGGGTTGCTGGGCATGGTGGCTCACGCCTGTAATCCCAGCACTTGGGAGGCAGAGGCAGGAGGATTGCTGAGTTCGAGGCTTACCTGGGATACATAGTGAGCTCAGGGCCAGCCTGAACTACAAAGCAAGACCCTGTCTGAAAAAAAAAAAAAATTAAAAAATACTCAAAAGGAAATCGGATGGAGGTGTAAGTAACGAGGAGAAATAAAGGGAAACAAAACTTAGGTATATAGGGGGTGGGAAGTTACGGGGCGGGTAGGGTAATGGGAAAAATGAGAATTAAATCATGTCATATACTGGTACAGATTATCAATGTTGAGTGTGACCATGATGTCTATATGTAATGTACCAATAAAGATTTTTTTTAAAAAAAGTCTGAACCTCAAGAAACAGACACCGGCACTTCTGCTTTCCCGCCATCTTAATAAAGCAAGGGTGGTTGAGTATAATTTTTCGTCTCAGCCACTCCCCCTGCGAGTTTCCTCTGATCCAGCTGCCCCACACTGCCTGGAACGCCCCGAGAATGCCTCCAGGCGGGAGGAGCCCTGACTGCTGCGCACTCCCTGGGTACAGACTCGCAAGCAGACGGGCCTGGGAGGGCCGGAGTAGGGGCGCAGGAACCCTTCTGGCTAGGGCACACGGGCTGGACTAGGGGCAGGCCCAAGAGGGCGCCAGAGCGTGTGAGACGGCGGACTCAATCCACTGGAGGTGACAAACACGAAACAAAGTAAAGGAAATTCCGAGCGGGGGCGGTCTGCTGCCACGAGCCAGTGGGCAGGGCCGGGCGAGCTCCACTGCCATTGGACCCGGAGCCCGCCAGCTCTCCCAGCGCACAGGCCTGGCCTCCCGGCGCCTTAACCTCCATCACCCACTGGAGCGACCGGGACGCATATCCCAGCGGCCCGCGGCGCTGCGCCATGAACGGCGCCCTAGATGCGGCACGGAGCTTCCTGGAGCGGCTGGAGGCCCGCGGCGGCCAGGAGGGGGCGGCCCTCGCCCGCGAGTTCAACGTGAGTGGCTGCGCGCTCGCCGGGCTGTAGCCAGGCAGCCAGATCTCCGTCCCAGGTGCACCGTAGACGCTGCTTCTTTCTCTGCCTGTCCTGGGTGTTCCCACCTCAGAGCTCTTCTCCCTGCCCACCCCGGGGCTTCTGTCGCTCTTTAGAGGCCCTAGAGTCCACTGGCTGGAAGGGAGGGAGTCGGGAGCCCTCGGGGCGATCCTTCTGCTCGGCGAGCTGGGCCGCAGCTGAGAAAAGCCCTGGACGTCCAGCCCCGGAAGGCCTGGGAGACCCTGAGATCCCAGGAAGGGTCAGGGCGCGGGGGAGGAGAGGACTGGGAGCCTCCCACGCCTAGGCTGAGGACGTCGATTTTGGTCAGTGCTCAGCTACTCTGGGCCGTGCCTCTGGGAGGTTTACTATTTCGTCTGATATCAGTTTCTCCTCCGCTGGTCTGAGTGCATAAGCAGTGGGGGTAAAAAGGTCTTGACACTGTAGATCTCATCATCACCTCTTACAGGGATTCTAAGCAGTGCAGTAGTGCAAGCCAAGCTCAAATGCTAATGTAGCTCCAAAGGTACTACATTGTATGGATAATGAAATTAAAGTTTAATAACATATTACCAAATATAGAAGCATACTGCCGGGCGTGGTGGCTCACGCCTGTAATCCCAGCACTCGGGAGGCAGAGACAGGAGGATTGCTGAGTTCGAGGCTTGCCTGGGCTACATAGTGAGCTCAGACCTAGCCTTAACTACAAAGCGAGACCCTGTCTCAAAAAAAAAAAAAAAACAAATACAGGCCCGGAGGGTTAGCTCAGTGGTTCCGGCACCTGCCTTGCAAGCGCAAGGTCCTAATTTCGATCCCCGGTAACCACATATAATGCTGAGCATGGAGACACGCCCACCAACAATCAACACCACATACCACAATGCCGGGCGTGGTGGCTCACGCCTGTAATCCCAGCACTCGGGAGGCAGGGACAGGAGGATTGCTGAGTTCGTGGTGGCTTGCCTGGGCACCATAGTGAGCTCAGGGCCAGCCTGAACTACAAAGCAAGACCCTGTCTCAAAAGCAAAAAACAAAACAAAACAAAAAAACAAATATAGAAGCATACTATGCAAATCTGTAAACAATGTATGATTACATATATCTAATTTGTGATGTAGATGTATAAGATTAAATATGATTTTAAATGACAGTTTACACAAAAAACTTCGGTAGTTTCAATGTTAATTAAAAAGGAGACTGTAGGGCCGGAGATTTAGCTCCAGCGCCTGCCTCGCAAGCGCAAGGTCCGGAGTTCAATCCCCGGTAACCACATACCGAGCTGGGCGTGGTGACACACCCACCAGCAAT
>PVIC010006460.1:13700-54278 GCA_004025085.1 Thryonomys swinderianus
AAAAAAAAAAAAAAAAAAAAAAAAAAAAAAGGCAGTCCATAAGTCGTGAATAAATAAAATAGCACAGATTAGTATTAAAGTGTAGTATAAAGTTAAAGTATATAATAAATGTTCAGATATATAACATAAATATGAAGAGGTACAGAACAGTAAACACTCATGGAATGTGAAGATGCATAGGGCTCCTGTGAGGAAGGCTGGGCATAGCACACTGCCTGCCACCCAGCCTGCCACCTGTAGTGCAGCCTTGATGCGGAGGAAGGCCTTGCCCTGACACATGGATGCCCAGGGAGGCTCAAGAGACCTCATGGATGATGGTGGAAGACTCCGAATAAGGTCTGTCGCGTGATGGTGGCTTGGCAGGTGTTATGACAACCTGATTATGGTAACACATTCTTCACTCATAAGTTGCCTACTACCTAGAGTACCTGTAGTATCTTGTGACATTGGTAACGTGTTACACATAACTCGCTGTTACATGTTGTAACATGATCCTTTGTTGTTATATTAAATAATACATCGAACACACTATACTGAACCACACCCCATCCCCTATTTAATTGCATTATTTACAATGCAGTGTAGTAGAAACTGAGCATGTGGTGTGGGAGGGTAGTGAGAGGTCTCAGTTCACTCTTATCCGGATGCTTCCTGGGTGGAACATTGGGCAAATCTCCTAATCACGTGTTCCATCAGCCTTCTGGCCTGCACAGGAGGATGTCAGGAACAGTACTTCTGTAGAGTCCTGGTGGTATGGCACAGAGCCCAGTGCAGAGCAGGCACTTATCCCCACCATGAGGAACCCTGTGCTGCAGGAATCTTCTCTGCAGGAGTCTGTGCTAACCTCTCTCATTTTATATTCTGTGCATAACCTTGGTGTCCAGGATTTAGACCTGGCTCCTCTTCTTTCCTGTGCATGCACACAAACTCTCTCCAGGATATCCGGAGCTGCTCAGCTGCCTGGAAGACTGATGTTTGCTCCACAGAGGCAGGCAATCTACCCAGGAACATGAAGAAGAACCGCTACAAAGACGTGGTGCCATGTAAGTCACGAGCTTTGAGAGGAGTAGGTCTCCCTCCGCACACACCCAGCCAAACTGCAGGTGTTGGCACACACCCCACTGGCCACCATCCTGCCCCATGTGGTTTCCCCTGCCAGTTTCCATGCCTTTTTACCATGAACTCCAAGTCGCTCACCTTATTCTCTGGCAGATGACCAGACACGAGCAATCCTCTCCCTGCTTCAGGAGGAAGGACATGATGACTACATCAATGGCAATATCATTCGGGTCAGGCCAGTGGTCAGGGAAAGGGGAGGACTGGTGTGGCAAAGGGGAGGTCGTGGGATCTCTACAGTAAATGGGCTTTCCTCAGGGTGCAGATGGAAGCCAGGCCTACATTGCCACGCAAGGACCCCTGCCTCACACCCTGCTAGACTTCTGGCGCCTGGTCTGGGAATTTGGGGTCAAGGTCAGATTTGGAGGAGAGAGGGGGGCACAATCCTGAGTCTGCCCGTGGCCCTGTTTCCTCTAACCGAAGTCACTATTTCCCCTGACCTGTTGTCTAGGTAATCCTGATGGCATGTCGAGAGACAGAGAATGGGCGGGTAGGTGTCCCCACCCCATGCATGCTGTGAACTGTGCAGGGAGGAGGGAGAAGGAATCACACTAGCTCCTCCCTGAGCCAGGACCTGAGAGCTCAGTTCCTGGAGTAGTCTCACGGTGGGTCTGTGGGAAGCCACTATTCCTCTCTAATTTTGCCTCAGTCTTTTTCCTTTTGTTCATGGGGCTTACTCCCCTTTCTGGGGCTCCCTGGTAAGGTTATCACAGAGCACAAGGCCTGACATACTAGTTCCCCACCCCTCAACCCCTTTTCCACCTCCCTGCCCTCTCACCAGGCTAGCCTCAGCCAGTCGTCAGATGTGTCAGGGAGCACTCTGACTCAGGACCTGTATCTTGGCCATCCCCTCTCTTTGAGGCCTCAATCCCCATGGCTCCTCTCCTACTGGCTCCTAGTCTTTACTTCCTCTTTGAGACCCTCCTGGAGCCTCATATCACTCAGACTCACCACACCTACTCTTCTACTTTCCCAGTTTTGTTCATAGTTCTTACCAATTTGTAACATATCAGAAATATACTTCATATACACTATTATTTTTGCCTTTGATTTTTGTTGATATATGGTGTTATATCTTTGACTATCTTTAAAGAACAACTTTATTGAGATACAGTCCACACATTTAAAACATATAATTTAATTGTTTTTAATATATTTTTGAGTTACAATCATCCCTGCAAGAAATTTTGAATATTTTCATCAGCCCATTAGCACTCACTCCCCATTACCCAGCACCTTCTGTACCTCAGCAACTCCCAGTATATGTCTGATCTTTATAGATTTGCCTACTGTGGACATTTCATATCAGTGGAGTTATACAACATGTGGTCTTTTGTGATGGCTTCCACATGGCATGTGTTTCACATGCATGTGATATTGTAATAAGTATTACTACTTCATTCCCTTTTATTGCTGACTAATGTCACATTCAATGGATATACCACATTTTACTTAGCCTTTAAGCAGCACATAGTTGAATTTTTTTTTAATTGAATTCTTTATTGGTACAATTTATATACATCTCAAAATCACATATAACATTGGGAAATTTGTACCAGTATATGCCACAAGTTAATTCTCATTTTTACCCATATCCCTACCCACTCCCCCCTTTTAGTTGAATTTTTTACACTTTGGGCTGTTATCAATAATACTGTCAAGCATATTCATACATTAGTCTTTGTGTAGACATATATTTTCATTTCTGTTGAGTGTGTACTGAGCAGGAGAATTTTGGGGTCATATAGAACTCTATTGAGGAAATGACTATGTTATTTAACATTCCCATCAGGAATGTGTGATAATTTCAATATCACATTATTTGTTGTCTGTCATTTCTTACAGCCAAATAGAGAATGTGAAGTAGTAGTTCATTGTCCTTTGAAAAATTATGCTAAAACACCATGAAATTTGTCTTTTAGCCATTTCAGGTGTATAATTCAGTAACAGCAAGTACATTCACATTGTTGTGCAGTCATGGCTATAGTCCATTTCTACAACTTACTCATCATCCTAAATATGTACTTTGTACTGAGTTTAAACAACACTAATATTAAACAGCAACTCCCAAATCTTAATCAACTGTGTTCTGTTTTCTGCTTTTATTAATTTGGCTATTCTAGGTATGTCCTATAAGTAGGATCATGTATTACTTGTCTTTTGTCTCTGGTTTCTTTCACTTAACATAATGTTTTCAAGGTTCATCCATGTGGCAGCATATATATCAGAATGTTGTTCCTTCTTAAGCTAAAAAATATGCCTTATGACCTACATGCATAGTATGTATGTATGTCACATTTTCACAAGCCACTGATCTCACTGATGGACATTTGGGTTGTTTCTACCTTTTAGCTATTATGAATAATACTGCTTATGTTTTTTTTTTTTTTTTGAGACAGGGTCTCGCTTCATAGTTCAGACTGGCCCTGAGCTCACTATGTAGCCCAGGCAAGCCCCGAACTCAGCAATCCTCCTGTCTCTGCCTCCTGAGTGCTGGGATTACAGGCATGAGCCACCATGCCCGGCACTGTGGTATGTGGTATTGATTGCTGGTGGGCATGAGTCGCCACGCTCAGTATTGTATGTGGTCACCGGGATCGAACTCAGGACCTTGAGCTTGCAAGGCAGGCGCTGGAACCACTGAGCTAAATCTGCAGCCCTATGTGTTTTGAGAAATATCTACATCTCTTTCCCATTCTTGGGTATGCACCCATGGGAGGGTTAGTAGGTACATGACAAATCTCTTGTTGATTCATTGATGTTTCCTACAGTGGTTGCATCATCTTATATTCCCAACTGCAGCACACAAGGAATTGCAGTTTTTCCTTATACTTGCCAACACTTGCTGTTTTACATTTACCATTAGAAAAACCACTCATGTTTCTGGTTTTTGTGTACGTATTTGTGCAGTTGTGTATCTTCTCTGAACAAACATGTATTCAGACCATTTGCCTTTTCTTTTCTTTTCTTTTTTTTTTTTTTCTTTTTTGAGACAGGGTCTCGCTTTGTAGTTCAGGCTGGCCCTGAGCTCACTATGGTGCCCAGGCAAGCCGCCGCGAACTCAGCAATCCTCCTGTCTCTGCCTCCCGAGTGCTGGGATTACAGGCGTGAGCCACCACGTCCGGCATTGTGGTATGCGGTGTTGATTGTTGGTGGGTGTGAGTCTCCACACCCAGCATTATATGTGGTTACCGGGGATTGAACTCAGGACCTTGCGCTTGCGAGGCAGGCGCCGGAACCACTGAGCTAATCCTCCGGCCCTGCCTTTTCTTTTCTTGAGACAAGCTATCACTATGCAGTTCAAGCTAGCTTTGAACTCATTCTGCAGCCCACAGAAGCCGGAAAGCAAGAGCAGTCCTCCTGCCTTAGCCTCCTGAGAGCTGGGACTACAAACATGTACCACCATGCCCAGATTTGCCTGTTTTTAATTGACTTATTTTGGATTGTCTTTTTTAGAATTATTCTGTCAAAAGTCCCATGTAAATACATGATTGACAATGTCTTTCCCATTTTGTGAATTGTCAGTTCACTTTCTTGATAGTCCTTTGAAGCATATTTTTAAAATTTTCATGAATTACAGTATTTTTTGCTTATGCTTATTTTGTATCTAAAATATCAAAGCTTTTAAATAGTTGCTTCTAAATTTTCTCCTATTTTATAGTTTTCTCTCTTAGTTTTAGATCTCTGATTCATTTTAATTTTTGTATATAATGTGATATAGGTATCTAAATTCATTCTTTTGCATGTGGATATCCATTTGTTCCAGCACCATTTTTTTAATTGGTACATTGTACATATACAAAATAGTAATATTCATCATAGGGTATTTGTACCTGTACATGACGTACCTTGCTTGCTTTTTTTTTTTTTTTTTTTTTTTTTTTTTGAGACAGGGTCTCACTTTGTAGTTCATGCTGGCCCTGAGCTCACTATGTAGCCCAGGCAAGCCTTAAACTCAGCAACCCTTCTGTCTCTGCCTCCCGAGTGCTGGGATTACAGGCGTGAGCCACCACACCCAGCACTGTGGTATGTGGTATTGATTGCTGGTGGGCGTGAGTCACCATGCCCAGCATTGTATGTGGTTACTGGGGATTGAACTCAGGACCTTGCGCTTGCGAGGCAGGCACCGGAACACTGAGCTATATCTCTGGCCCCCCTTGCTTCTTTTTTTTCCCATTCCCTTCCCCTCCCTTCAACTCTTCTTCCTCTTCCTATTTACAAAAGTTTTGTTTCTATTTCTTTTCTCTTTTCCCTTCCCGTCCCACAGCCTCTCCCTAGCTCTCCTTCCTATTTGAACTTTCTTACTATTTCCTAATATCTATTTACATTTTAGTCCTTATTTACACTTCCAGTTTCTTTTTTTTAATCTTTATTGACACATTGTATATATACATCATGATCACACTGAATATTGAGAATTTGTACCAGTATATGACACGGTTTAATTCTCATTTTTTCCCATTCCCCTACCCACCCTGCAACCCCACGGTCCCTAAATACATAAGCTTTTTTCCCCTTTTTTTTAATTACCATCACATTTTTTCTTACCCTTCTTTGCTTACCCCATACCCTATTTCCCTTTGGATATTTTCTTTTTTACAATGTTCATCATACATTCTACAACTCATTAACATCTTCAGTTCCTCATACCAGAGAACAGATATTATATTTACCTATCTGTGACCTATTTATTTCACTTATGAGTTGTCTTGAAGGTTTGTCCATTTGAGTATAAATGATTCAAACTTATCATTCTTTAAGGCAGAATTTAAGTTCTCCATTTTTCTTTAAGTTTTCCATTTTACAGAAAACCACATTTTCTTTATCCAGTCTCCAGTTGATGGGCATTTGGGTTGTTTCTAAGATTTACCTATCACAATCTGAGCTGCTATGAACATGGGTGTACATATGTTACCATGATATGATTCTTTTAATTCTTTAGTGTATATTCCTAGCAGGGTCAAATGGGACCTCTAATCTTAGTTTTTTAGGACTCTCCACACTGACCTCCATGGAGGTTGTACCAGTCTACGTACCCACCAACAGTGGGTTCCTTTTTTCCCACAGCCTTGCCAGCATTTGTTGCTAATTTTGAGATAGCAGCCATTCTTTGTGGAATGAGATGAAATCTCAGTCTTGTTTTCATCTGCATCTCTCAAAGGACCAGTGATGTTGAGCATTTCTTCATATGCTTCTTGGCAGCTTTTACTTCCTGCTCTGAAAAGTATCTGTTCATTTCAGGTGCCCATTTTTGAATTGAGTCTTTATATTTGGGGGAACTGATTTTTTAAGCTCTTTATATATTATAGAGAGTAGCCTTTTGTCTGAGAAACAGCTGGTAAAGATTCTTTCCCAATTTGTTGGTTGTCTTTTTGCTCTGCTAATGGTTTCCTTTCATTTCTGGCTTTTTACATCAGATAAACCATGCAGTATTTGAATGTGTGTGTCTGATTTGTTTCACTTAAGCATATGGCCTCGACATGCATCCATTTAGCTATCAATCTCTCGAGCTCATCCTTCTTTATGGCAGTGTAGTACTCCATTGTGTAAAAAAAACCAAACTGCATTCTTTATCCATTCATTGTTCATGAATGGATAAATATTTAGCTATTACAAACTGTGCTTCTAGAAACATGGGTGTGCATATATCCCTGTGGTGTGATACTTTTATTTCTTTAAGGAATATGCCAAAAAAAAGGAATAGCTAGTTCAAATGAAACCTCTACTTTTAGTTTTATTTTATGTTTGTTTTGTTTTTGAGACAGGATCTCACTTTGTAATTCAGGCTGGCACTGAGCTCACTCACAATGTAGCCCAGACAAGCCTGGAACTTAACAATCCTAATTGCCTCTGCTTCCTGAGTGCTGGGATTACAGGCATGAGCTACCACACCCAGCACTGTGGTATGTGGTACTGATTGCTGGAGGGTTTCATGACTCACCATACCTGGTATTATTGTATGTGGTTACTGGGACTGAACTCAGGACCTTGCACTTGCTAGCCAGGCACAGGAACCACTGAGCTAAATCTCCAGCCCCTAGTTTTAGTATTTTTTTTTCTTTTTTTTTGAGACAGGGTCTCGCTTTGTAGTTCAGGCTGGCTCTGAGCTCACTATGTAGTCCAGGCAAGCCTGGAACTCAGCAATCCTCCTGTCTCTGCCTCCTGAGTGCTGGGATTACAGGCGTGAGCCACCACACCCGGCAGTGTGATATGTGGTACTGATTGCTGGTGGGCGTGAGTCTCCACACCCAGCATTGTATGTAGTTACCGGGGATCGAACTCAGGACTTTGTGCTTGCAAGGCAGGCACCAGAACCACTAAGCTAACCCTCCGGCCCCTAGTTTTAGTTTTTTGAGGGATCTCAAATGCTTCTTCTGAAACTTTTGAGATGATCATTTGGTTCTTGTTCTTGACTCTGTTAATACGGTGATTTACATCTGTTGTTTTCTGTATGTTGAACCATCCCTGTATTACTCAAATGAATCCTAATTGGTCATGGTATATAATCTTCTTGATGATTTTCACGGTGGTTACATCATTCTACATTCCCACCAACAGTGGAGAAGAGTTCCTTTTTCCCCAAAACTCTGCCAGTACTTGTTATTGGCTGATATCTCGATGATACACATTCTTTCTGGAGTGAGATGAAATATCAGTGTTTTGTGGGTTGGTTGGTTTTTTTCAGAAAGAATCTCACTTTCTACCTCAGGCTGCCTTTGAACTTGTAGTAGTCCTCCTGGTTTAGTCTCCTGAATGCTGGGATTGGAAGATTACAGGCACATGCCACAACACCCAGGTTTCCATGCTTTTGATCAGTGATACTAAACTTTTAAAAAAAATGTATGTATTCACCATTTATACTTCTTCATCTGAGAAGTGTCTATTTACTTCAGGTGCCCATTTTTGGATTGGGTCTTTAGACTTGGGGTGGTCTGGGTTATTTTTAGTTCTTTATATATTCTGGATACTAGTTCTCTAAGGAAGAACTGAATAAAATTTTCCCCATGTTATGTGTTGTTTCTTCACTCTTTTGGTAGTTTATTTTACTATGCAAAAGTCTTTAAATAAGATAAGACCCAGTTGTTGATACTTGGTAATGTTTCTTAAATGACTGGGGTTTGTTCATAAAGTCTTTCTCTCCATTAATGTCTTCAACAATTCTACTTTTCCTCACTTCTAGCAGATTTAGTGTTTCCTCTAGATCTTTGATGCTTTTCAATTTTAGGTAGTGCATGATGGGTCCAGTTTTAGACACTATTAAAGAGGCTGTCTTCCAGTGAAGGTGTTTGGTTCCTTTGTAAAAGATAAAGTGGCTGAGTATGTTTGGAGTTGTTTCTATATTTTCTAATCAGTTCTAAGGATCTTCAGGTCTGTTTTTGGACCATACCATATTGTTTTTATCACAGTAGCTTTGTAGTGTAATTTCAAGTTGAGGATTGTGATACCCCTGCCTTACCCCTCTTGCCCAGTATTGCTATTCTAGGTATCTTCTTGTTCTATATGAATTTTAGGATTGTTTTTTCTAAACCTGTGAGATAATGCTGTTGGTATTTTGATTGGGATTACATTAAACCTGTATAAAAGTTTTGGAAGTATGGCTGGTGTATATTGATTATGCCAATCCAAGAACAGGGTTTATCTTTCCATTTTCTGACATCCTCTTTGATCTTCTTTTCAGAATAATATTTTCAGTATATAGGTCTTTCACTTCCTTTGTTAGATTGATTCTTAAGTATTTCATAGTCTTGTTGATATTATGAAAGGTGTTTTTTCCCTAATTTCTCTCATGGTGAGTTTGTTATTTGTATATAGGAATGTCATTGATTTTTGAGGGTTCACTTTATGTCCTGTTATGTTGCTGAATGTGGTTATTAAATCTAATAGTTTTTTGGTAGAGTTTTGGGGGTCTTCTAAATAAAGCTGGAGATAAGCAAAATATAACTTCTTCCTTTCCTATCATTATTCTTTTTATTTCTTTCTCTTGTCTCTGCCTCAGTTTTAGACTATATTGAATGGGAGTGGTAACAGTGGGGCATGCTCCTAATTTTATAGTGAAAGCTTTCAGTTTTTATCCATTTAGAATGATACTGACTGGTTTATAATTGATGACTTTTGTAGGTTGAAATTAGGACAGTTTATTTTCTGTAGGCTTTTTAATCATGAATCAGTATTGGACCTTGTCAAACATATTTTCTATATCTGTTGAGATGATCAACTGGTTTTTGTCCTTGGCTATATTAAAATAGTATATTAATTTATTGATTTGCATCTCTAGGATGAACCCTACTTGATCATGGTAGATAATCTTGATGATTTGCTGCATTTTGTTTCCCAGCATTTTAATGAGGATTTTTGTGTCTGTTGTTCATTAGGGAGACTGACCTGTAGTTCTCTGTTTTGGTTGCATTCTTCAGTGGTTTTGGTATTAAGGTAATGCTTGCCTCCAGGAATGAATTTGGAATACTGCTTCTTTTCAATTTCATTAAAAAGTTTGAATAGCAGCATTAGATCCTCTATATTTCTTGTAGAGTTCAGCAGTGAGTCCATCAGGGAGGGCCTAGGCATTTGTTGTTGTTGTTGTTGTTGTAGGCTTTTAATTACATCTTCAATTTCATTGGCTGATGTTAGGTTATTTAGAACTTCTATATCTTCTTGATGCAGTTTTGGTAATTCACATGTGTCTAGAAATCTGACCATTTCTTCTGTATTTTCCATCTCGTTAGAACACAGATTCTCAAAATAAATGTTGAAGACCTTCAGGATTTCTGGGGGAATCTGTTGTGATTTCACCTTTTTTATTTCTAATTGCATAAATTTGTTTCTTTTTTCCTAAAGGTTTGTCAATTTAATTTTAATTTGATATTTAGTTCTCCATTACATTATTTTCTACTTGGATTTTTATTATTTCCTCCCTTGAATGAGCTTTGGCTTTTTCTAGAAGTATTAGGTTCAACATTGGGTTGTTTATTTGAGCCCTTTGTTTTCCTGATATGACTGTTTACCAATGTAAATTTTTTTCTTAGGACTGCTTTCATTGGATACTATAAGTTCCAGTATGTTGCACTGTCATTATTATTTAATTGTAGAAACTGCCTTATTTCTTCTTTTAATTTCATCTGTGGCACATTGGTTGTTCAGGAGGATGTTATTTAATTTCCATATGTTTATGAAGTTTTTGTGGAATTTTTTTTCCCATTGATTTCCAATTTCATTGTGCTATGATCTGATAATATGCATGAGATAATTACAATTCCTTTGAAGTTACTCTAGCGTGTTCTATGAGCTAATATGTGGTTTGTGGTCTAATAAGTCCCATGTGCAGCTGAAAAGAATGTGCATTCTGATGTTATGTGGTGAAACACTGTAGACCCCCTAAGTCCATTTTCTTTAAAAGTTTTGGTTCAGTTCTAATACTTCATTATTGATTTTTTCTAATTGATCTGTCTGTAGCAATTGTATTGGTAATTATATGATTTTTCATGTCTGTTGATACTTGCTTTATATAGTTGGGTCCACTGGTATTTGGTACATATATATTTATCCTGGCTTGAAATTCACTTTGTCTGCAAATCCTATGAATGTTTCTTGAGGGTTTTTTTCTGCTCTTCCTTCGACATTCTCCCCTACAAATTCTAGCTGCATTGGCCTCCCTGAGTCATGATCACTGGCTTTTCAATTTAGTGAGATGACTGGACTTCTGTTCTGCAACCTGGTGACACCTTCCCATAATGCTTGACAGCCACGGGTGGAAAATAGTGGCTCATGCATTTTGACCATCTTTTCTGCTGCTCCAAGTGGATAATCTGGACTGCGTTCCAGAAGGACATGGTTGTTATCTTTCCTCTGTGAAGGTTATGTGTGTTTAATGAGATACAATGTGGCAGGACTCTTGTACAGACAGAGCTGCCAGTACTTCCACCAGCAGCACCGAGGTGTGTTGTAGGGGTAAAACTTTAAAGTTGTCTCTCCTTCTTCACTCCCTGCCCTTCCTTTCTTTTGCAGAAAAAGTGTGAACGTTACTGGCCCCAGGAACAAGAACCACTGCAGATTGGACCTTTCTGCATCACTCTGGTGAGCTGAGGCAGAGGTGTTAAGGGAGTGTTAAGGGAAGTCTCAAAGAAGGTACCCAGGGTAGAAAGTCGTTGGACTGGATTAGAAGGATTAATCCTTTCCCACAACTCTCTCACACTGTGGGAAACTCAGAGAATGCACTGTTAGCCTATAAATAATCAGAACTCAGAACTATGAATTGCCTTAGCATTTTTGTTTGGTTTTGTTGTATGTTTTCTGGTGCTTGGGATGGAATCCAGAGCTTTGATCTTTCTAGGCAAGTGCTCTTCCACTGAACTACAACCTCAGCCCTCAGTATTTTATTTTGGCTTCACTCACAGTTATCTCTATAATGTAAATGTGCCCAGGCTCTCAAAACCCTTGTTTCTTTTAGCATTTCAGAAGAACTTGGGGAAATTTCACCTAACACATAGCACTTAATAAATATAGTGAAACTTTTGTTTTAGAACAAAAGTTGTCTCTTTTTTTTCACTGAAAGTGGGCATGTATGAGTTTGTAAAATACTTTTCTCTGTCAGTGTTTCCTTCGTGAAAGCTTTGGAGGATGTTTGGGCTAAATAAGTTTTATACTTATTTGTATTTTTAAATAAAGAATGCTTTGCTTTCTGTAAATGTGTCTTTTGGCATGTTTGTTCTCTTCCTTTTCCCACTCGCCCACAAATTCAGACAAGGGAAACACCACTGAATGCAGACATCATCCTCAGGACCCTCAAAGTCACATTCCAGAAGGTATTGAAAAGGGAGGAGGTAAGAAGTTCTCAAAGGGGCAGCACTCTTTCCTATTCTGTAGTACTCCCCTCTGAGGTTATCATCTGGTGGATTTTTTTTTCTTTGTGGTGCAACACATAAAACCCAAGGCCTTGAACATCCAGGGCAAGTACTCTACTAAACTACTCCCCTAGCCATTTCTGGCAAACTTAAATAAAAATGCGTAGAACTGGACCTTATGTGTATTAGGTACTCAGTAAAACCTTTTTCACCCTCTTCTTTCTGGTTCTCTGTCTCAGGAATACCGTTGTGTGAACCAGCTGCAGTATATGTCCTGGCCAGACCGTGGGGTCCCCAGCAATCCTGACACTGTACTCACCATGATAGAGGAAGCCCGACACCTCCAAGGCTCTAGCCCCAGACCCCTGTGTGTCCACTGCAGGTTAGGGAATACACTTCAAGAAGCTCTGGTGAGGCAGGAGTGGTGGGAGTGGGGAGCTAAACTTGTACCCAATCTTGCCTAATACTTAGTCTTGCCCATCTGAGTTACCTATTTTGAGAATCCTGAGGCCATATTTGGTCATGCTGCAATAGAATGATGTTATTAGCATTCATTGCCTGCTGGAGAAGAAGCACATAAATGGTGTTCAACAAATATGTGATTTTTAAAAATTCTACTTTGAAATTATAATCTGGGGATTTTACAAATCAAGAGATCCCTCACCCAAATTCCAGATACCCTCCATTTAAAAGGGGTTATGAAGGCCAGGCATCATGGCACATGCCTGTGATCCCAGCACTTCAGGGGCTGAGGCAGATGCATTGCTGAGTTCAGGGGCAGCCTAAACTACATAGTGAGTTTGAGACTAGCCTGAATATATATAGCAAGAACCTCAATCAGACAAAATAAAAAGAAGAAAAAAGGGTTGTAAGCAGACCTGACTGAACTTGTTCTGATTTTCACTTGTCAGTGCTGGCTGCGGGCGAACAGGTGTCCTGTGCACTATTGATTATGTGCGTCAGTTGCTCCTGACCGAGGTATGATGAGGGCACCTGTGTTGTACAGCATGACTTAGGCCCACGTGATCCTATTCACATATTGGTTTCTCTGTCCCAGAGGATCCCACCCAACTTCAGCCTTTTTGACGTGGTCCTTGAGATGAGGAAACAGCGGCCTTCAGCTGTGCAGACAGAGGTGTGAGTCTTCGTGTCCTCATTCCCAAAGACAGAAGTTTCTAGCCTTCCTCCTCTTGTCTTCCCTTCTTGATGACCCCTCACTCCAACAGGAGCAGTACAGGTTCCTGCACCACACAGTGGCTCAGATGTTCTATTCAGCACTCCAGAAAACCAGCCCTCAGTACCAGAACCTCAAGGAGGTACAGAGAGCCACTTTCCATGCTCTTCCCACCATCATCAGTCTCAAGGCCATATATCCCTGAGCGCAGGCACTGACACTCTGTGCCAGTCATCTTTCCTGATTTTGGGCTCCCTCCACAGGATGCCCCTCTTACATTCATCTTGAGACCCTACTGTGACCTGTGAGAGGACCCTGGCCACTTTCTTCGTAAGCCTCATGACCCTCCCTTTCTGTTTTCATCCAGAACTGTGCCCCACTCTATGATGATGCTCTCTCCCTCTGGACTTCCCCAGCCCTTCTTGCAACTCCTTGCCCACCTGGCAAGGTCCTCAGGTACTGGAAGCAACCCCTTTACTTACCTTTCAGTTGCTCAGGCTCCCAGATTAGCACCTTTCTTGTCCTTCAGTTCACCAAATACTATTGACCTTTTCTTTGAACAAGCTCTGGAGCTTGTTCCCACACAGGCCTCTTTGATCCCAGGGATCCCAGTACCTCTGCTTTTAACGCCTATACTCAGCTCAGCTTGTTCCTTGCTCCTCCAGTCAGTAATGAACTTGCCAACTTTTTGTTTTCTTTTTTTTTTTTTTTTTTGAGACTGGGTCTCACTTTGTAGTTCAGGTTGGCCCTGAGCTCAAGCCTCGAACTCAGCAATCCTCCTGTCTCTGCCTCCCGAGTGCTGGGATTAGAGGCATGAGCCACCACGCCTGGCACTGTGGTTTGTGGTACTGATTGCTAAGTCACCATGTCCAGCATTCTATGTGGGCACCGGGATCAAACTCAGGACCTTGTGCTTGCGAGGCAGGCGCCGAAACCACTGAGCTAAATCTCCAGCCCTGCCAATTATTTCTTGATGCTGTTCATTCCTCAGACTCATGTCAGATGCTGCAGAGTTGACCTTTCGCAGCAGCTTAACCCCTCATCCTTGAAGCTAGTCACCCTCTTCCCCTAAAATGCCATTTCTTCATTCTTTTGTTCACATTTATACAGAAAAGATCAACCCCCCAATACTAATACCCCGCCCCAACTGCTGGGCTGGCCCTGCCTGGTCTCCACAAAACTCGAGCGATAGTTGGACCTGAAGCCAGATCCCGCAGAGACCCCTTGTGTTCCGGGCCCGGACCGCCCCTCCCCCCTTCCGGAAGCCCGCGGTTAGGGCTGAGCCTTCACCCCACCCTTCCTTCCTCAAACTGCGGTTTCACTTCCCCTGCTTGCTCCCGGCCGGCCATAGAAGCATCTCAATGCCGGTGTCCCAGACCCTCGCCATGGCCAACACCTACGCAGTGGTACAGAAGCGCAGGCCCCCAGCGGGCTCTGCTCCGGGACTACCCGAGCACAAAGCGGTGGAGAAACCGTTCTACAGTGAGGTGATGCCGCGCGCTCAGCTACTCAGGGCGCCTGCTGAGGACACGCAGGGGGCACCGTCGCCGGGCCATGGTGAGTGCGGGTTGGTGGGTGCTGAGCTGCACTTCTCTGATCTTCGAGACCCAACCCTCTGGGCCCCCGGAGGGCACCGGAAGCACTAAGTTGGCTCAGTTTAACTCGGCCTGGCCACGCCCTGGCAGCTGACCTCCTGGCTCCCTGGCCTCGCTCCCAACTCGTGAAGGTCTTAATTCATTCTAAAGCGGACACCAGCTGAAAATCCAGGTTCCAGTTCTGCCTCTGGCAATGCTGCCTTGTTTAGCCACCCTGTGTCCAAAGGTGGCTGTCTCCAGTTGGGCCTCGACCCTGGTGCAGTTTCCCTCCAGGCGCCGCCTTCTCTATGCTTGCTTCCTTGCTAGGTGACTTGGAGAGGGGGCTCTAGGACTTCCTGAATTGGCCCTGCATGTATGTGTCTCCTACCCGCAGATCTTGCTGACCAAAGCCCTGCTGGACCTGATGCTTATGAGGATGTGGCAGAGGGAGCTCAGACTGGTGGGCTAGGTAAGTCAGACAGCTTGCACATTCTGCAGCCTTGAGTGAACCCCAGGCACGTGAGAGTTAGGAAGGACATGGGGCACAGGCTGTCAGAGGAAACCAGGAGGGCCTGGGAGGTGCCTACCTCTTTAAGCCTCAGCTTCACTGTGGGACCCTATGGCAATTTTCCTCTCCCAGGCTTCAACCTGCGCATCAGAAGGCCAAAGGGACCCCGAGACCCCCCTGCAGAGTGGACCCGGGTATGACTGCTGCATCCGTACCTGCCTCTTGCTCCAAAAGGGTACTTTGCTACCATTCATAGATCTGCCATCTGATATGTTCAGAATGAGAATGCTGGACCTGGATCAAAACAAGTTTCTAAGGGAGGAGGAATATGAGGGCTTTGCCTCAGTAATTACTGCACTCAAGACTTCAGCTGCAAATTGCATACATTGAGTCTCTCTGTCTCTATCTCACACACGCGCGCGCACACACACACACACACACACACACACACACACTCTCGTGTACGTGGTCTTTGGGAAGCCAGTATAGTTAGATGAGCTCATAAGGGTGGGGCCTGTAATGGAATTAGTGCCCTTCTAAGAGATATCAGAAGTCAGAAAGCACATTTCTCTCTCCAGCTTCTTTCTTTTCCTTCCATGGGAACATCACTGCAGGAGGCACTGTACATAAACCAGTCAGAGGGTCTCACTATAATCTGACATGCTGGCACCATGATCTTGGCCTTTCAGGCACCAGAATTATGAGAAAATAAATTCCTGTTATTTAAACTGCACAGTGTACAGTAGATTGTGATGGCAGCCCAAGCAGACTATAATAGAATTTTTGTCTCTCAGACTGTAAGCTATTTAAAATGTTTGGTGACATCCATTATCGACAGGTATAAGATGAAACATGGATTCTCCTGCCCTCTGATTGTAACCACTTTGGTAAACTATGTAGCAATGTGCATCAACTTCTAAATGCATACATCATTTGACTCAGTAGTTACCAACTCCAAGAACTTATACTCTGGATTTTTTTGTATACATATGCAAGCAATATCTGTAAAAGAATAATCAATGATCACTGTTACAAAACAAAAATTAAAAGAAGCATAAATGTACACTGGTAAGAACTAGGAAATAATTTGTCCTTACATAGGCTACTGTACAGCCTTTACAAATGAACATGGTAATTGTTGAGTTGAAAATGCAAATGTATAGATGCTCAATATGTGATTATTTTAAAAAACTGAGGTACAAGGAGAAAAATGGGAGATAAGACTAGTATAGGAATGGGGATTGCCCATCACCCATATTGTTTAAGGGCAGACTGTACCCACCACCAAATAATGGAAAGTACTTCAATTCTGTATTCCCTTGCTCAGACATTCTCATGACCCACACAGAAACAGATGGACTCTGAGAAAGATGAGTAGATGTCAAAGTATCTAGACAGATCCACAACAAGCCTCACCACAGCCAAGTAGTCTGACTTTACACACATGGCTTAAAAAAGATCCCCAGATAGGCAGAAAAACAGATAGATCACTAGCATGGACAAACAGAGCCAGACCCCTAAAGAGCCAGAACTTCAGTGGGAAAAAGTCCACAGACAGAGATAGACCAACACAAACAGCCTGACAGAGCCTACACAGAGAGATCAGCAAAAAGAAAGGGCCCCAAAACACAGACCCCTCTTCCAGGTATACCGATAGATGGACTCCCAGCTGGAGAGAGTCCTAGACAGATCTAAAAAGGTCCCAGATGGACAGATTCCACCAAGTCCTCCAGTTCACCTGACTGACTTGCCAGATGGACTTCTAGCCAGGTGGTTATTGTCACACAGACAACCCTAGCCACATAAACATCTCAGCCAACCTGCAGGACTCCCAGGTAGACAGACAGAATGATGTTCAGTCAAGCAGACAGACCCCACCAATTTAGAGCCTCCATTTTGAGAGGCACAATAATGTAGCTTCTAAGAGAGACTTCTGAATGTAGCTTCTGAACAGAGAGCTACATAGACCACCAACCAATTAATTAGCAACAGGCAGATAGATATTCAGAGAAGTACTCCAATTTGGGATACTTCACTGTCTAAACCATTTCCCAATCTGACAGACCATTAAGTTAGATACATCCTTCAGCCAAATAGACACCCTACAAGCAGATAGATAAATTCCAAACCCCTCAGATAAATAGGTTCCTTATTTGATCCTTATGGAATAGATAAATTGCAAACTCCTCAGATAAATAGGTTCCCTATGGAGACTTACTTATGTACTATTTACTTATATATTGGAAGCTGTGCAAACCTGCAATCATCTGCCAAACGTATGGCAGCAGAATAATAAAAGCTAAAGCAAGATCTTTACCATATAAATGGGATGCCCAGTCAAGCTCTTATCAATCTAAGACACTGTATCCTCAAGCTTGCCACTATTTACTTAACACACAGCTTGTAAAGGGGTGAGGGGCAATACCAGGAATAGTGGAGTGGAAAACACTGATCCAAGCAGGGTCCTAGCAACAAGGAAATGAGACATTGTAGCAGAAAATAGTTCATTGATGAATGGGAAATTTGTTTTTTCCCAAAGATGAATTTTTGCCTCTGTAGAAGATTTGTGTACAAGTCACGTTGCCCTTAGTTGCACTGTTGTCTTGCCATCCAAGCTGTCACAGCATCACAGATCATTGACACCTGTGCTGTCACCAGCACAGGTCACAGCAGTTTACCTCTAAATTCACCATTTGTTCTCTTTAGCAAAGATATGCTAGTGACTTCTTTTTTCAGTCCTGTGGGATACTAGCTATCTCTAGGCATTCAAGGCCTATACTTCCCTCCTTACCATTCTTCTAATGAATAAACATTGGGTGTCCTTGGTGCCTTTTTCCTTTGTTGCCCAGAGCAGCTCAGATCAGCCCAGGACCCAGCTTTCTCTCTAAATCTTTCTGTTTTCTCTGACCAGCACAGGGAGTTGTTACTTTTCTACACACCAACTCCTGGTTCTTCAGATAAGCCATTGTGAGCTAATAGGCAGATTCAGACTTTTAATATGGAAATGCAGTTTGTTAATTTATAGCTCACTCAGGTAGTCTCCATCAACTACCCCCAGCCAGAGACAGATGACTTCAACCTAAATGACAGACACCCCCCCAACTAGATAAACCCAAGCCAGTAGACAGATGGACTCCAACTGTTCAGACAGACTGACTCTCAACAAAGTAGACACCCTAGCCAGGCAGAAAGAACACAACCAGACTGATCCCTAGCTGTCTACACAGACCCCTTGGCTGGACAGACACATACAGACTGCCAATTGGCTACTATACAGATCTCTATCTGACAAGACAGATGAACGATACTTCAGAATGTCAGGCAAACCAATCACCATCCAGATAGACTGATGAGCCTCTAAGCTGAAACTCACTGGGAAATAGACCCCAGGTATAGATGTAGCAAACATATTCTGCCCAATATTATCAGTTTATTATTGATACCAGCTTATTTTTTGTTTTTTTGTTTGTTTGTTTTCTTTTTTAAAAAAATTACTTGGGTTTTTTTCTTTTACTTTTTTTTTTTTTCCTTTTCTGGTACTGGCAGTCAAACTCAGGACTTTGCACTTACCAGGCTGGTGCAGTGCCACTGAGCTAAATCCTCAGGCTGCTTCTTGCCACTCCTTACTTTGGCTGTATTATATTAAGGTCTAACCAAAGCTTTATGTGACTCAGATGTGCCCATGCTGTCAGATAGCACAGTTGCATGAGTTTGGCTCCTCTGCTAATGGCTTCTACCAAGACTTAAATCCTAGTCTGAAAAGTAGCAGGGCCTTGCTGAACTCACTTCCAGCCAAGGTCAGCTTGACTCTAAACTCTTTCCCTCTAAATTAACCATTTGCTCTCTCTACCAAAGATGTGCTAGTGCCTTCTTTTTCAGTCCTGATTAGGATACTCACTATCACTAGGTATTCCAAGGCCTACACTTCCCTCCTTACCATTCTTATAATAAATAAACACTAGGTGTCCTTGGTGCCTTTTGCCTTTGCTTCCCAGAGCAGCTCAGATCAGCCCAAGATCCAGCTTTCTCCCTAAGTCTTTTTGTTTTCTGTTCTTGTCAGCTTGTATCATATTGTCTCACAGGAGACTGAGACCCACGGCAGGGGTCTTTGGTAACATCTTCTATAATAGTGACTCTTAGGTCAAGGCCTTTACATCCCATGAGGGACAGCCATACAGACCATCAGCCAAAAACAAAATAACCAGCCAGGTCCCCAGGAAAATAACCATTGACCCAGGAGGTTCTC
Source organism: Thryonomys swinderianus (assembly GCA_004025085.1). Classification (NCBI taxonomy): domain Eukaryota; kingdom Metazoa; phylum Chordata; class Mammalia; order Rodentia; family Thryonomyidae; genus Thryonomys; species Thryonomys swinderianus. Next base: position 33,157 of record PVIC010006460.1, read on the forward strand.
CACCTGGATAGACAGACAACTAGTCAGAAATACAAATAGTCTCCTATCCAGAAAGTTTCAAACCAGACAATCCTAGCCAAGCTTGGTGGCTCTCAAGCCTATAATCCCAGCACTTGGGAGGCAGAGGCAGGAGGATTGCTGAGTTCAAGGCTTGCCTGAACTCATAGTGAGCTCAGGGCCAGCCTGAATTACAAAGGGAGACCCTGTCTCAAAAAAAAAAAAAAAAGTCCCATAGGTGGGCAGAAAGACAACAGTAGATTTATAAATGGTGCTGTAAAACTGACCCTACTGTGGTCCTCCTTCCCAATGTGATCACCTTCCTAAGGAGTCAATGTCTATCTGACAGTGCCAGGTTCATCCTGGCAAACTCCAGTCATCTTTCCTGACACAATACCTTCCTTAGACTGCTGGTAAGCTACTTGATGTCCATGATATACACAGGCCTCTACCAGGCACTTGGCTAAAGATATATACATCCTCACATAGTTATTGTGAGATGTCAGTGAAAGAGAGAAAATATTCATTGATGAGCCTTGTCCTGTGCTCCATAAACATCAGACCTATTCATCTCTGGCTTGTCGAGTGTTGATAAGGGGAGGATGAAACTTCCTTGGTCACAATATGTGCTGGCAGTGACATATTTGTCGAGTTCTCTGAAGTCTCCACACAAGAAGAGCCTCAACCAACAGAAACCTAGTGTTAGAGATAAATACGAGATCTTCAGTCACAGGAAAAGGGAAGCCAACATCTTGGAGTGCAAACTTTCAAGGGAAAGATGAAGTTGGGGCTTGCCATGTTGAATAGAGGGAGGAAGGGGACCTAGGACTGCCTGGAGTTTAAGAGGGTCAAGGTGCCATTTAGAATACAAACTTCAAAACCAGAAATATTAAATTTGTTGCCTCTGGAGACCAGCACAGGAAAAGCAGTAGTATCCTAGAGGGACATAATAGTCTGTCCTATGGCACCCAAGAGGAGGCCATTGCCTCTTCCAGGAAGGGATACAAAACCCAGTTTAGAGCTATCACTTAGAGTCTGTTCTGAAAGCCAAAAATAGCGCTGTGGAGCTGCAGTCAATAGATTTTTGAGGAAGTTTGTGTCAGCTGAATGAGCTGTTACAATTCTTAGCTATGCATTTTGGACAGAAGTAGTGGTTCTGCGAAGAGAAAAATGCTGTATTAGCACAAAAACAGACATGTGGATAAGGGAACAGAATAGAGGGTGCATAACAATCCCAGGCTCATACAGCAACCCGCGTCTTTGACAAGGTGGCCAAAAACATACACTGAAGGAGAGATAGCCTTGTTAAATGTTTCTAGGAAACAAATGCAGAAGACTGAAGGTAGCCCCGTATGTCTCACCACCATATACTAACTAAAATTGAATGGATCAAACATGTATCAAAACAGAAACAATCTGCTGGAAAGTAGGTAAATCTCTTGAAGTTATAGGCATAGGCAAGGACTTTCTGAACAGAAAAGCCAATTGCACAACAAATAACATCAAGAAAGCCAGCAAGGTAGTGCTGCTGCCACCTGGTTGGCCAGTACAAGGTCCTGAATTCAATCCCCCATTCTGCAAAATAAACAAACAAACAAATAAATAAATGGCATCAAGAATTGTAAGGGACAGGAGAAGTAGAGTTGCTAGAGATCCCTGCTGAGTGTCCTAGCCTCTTGTGAAACATTACAGCAATAGCAAAAAGTAAAAGAATAGACACAATGAGACTTATAGGGAAGCTATCTTGGATCCTGATCATTGTTGTGATGGCAGCAAAGACAAAGCCCCTAAGTGCATCCAGCATTTATTGAATACAATCATGAGAAGGAATATGGTGCTTGGGAACTCTGAAATCATCTACTGAATTACTGCTGAACACCAGGCATGATGATCCCAGGCTGGCTACTAGGAAGTTGGCACTGCTTATCTTGGTAGGATAAAACAAAACAATACTGGTGCCAGGTGCAATTAGCAAGCAACCCACCAGGTCAGTTTGAAATGATAATTCACACTGGCCTACGCTGCACATAATTCAGCAAGGCCCTGCCACTTCACAGACAGGACTTAGGCTTCAGTGACAGCCTTTAGCAAAGGAGCAATACTAGCCTAGCTCTGCTAGCTGACATGACCATTTGAATCAAGCAGGGCTTCAGACAGACTCATGATATAAAACAAAATTATAGCAAATTATACAAAAGTATAGCAAAATTAGAAGGCAAGAAGCATTTGGCACTCATAGCTCATTAGACTGGGCAAGGATATTAGCTACAAAGAATCAACAAATGGGATTGCATCAAATTAAATAGCTTCTGCACAGAAAAGGAAACATCCAACAGAGTGAAGAGTCAATCTATAGGATAAGGTATTTTTGCCAGCTACACATCTGTCATAATATCTATAATATATAAAGAACTCAAAAAAATTAGATCCCCAAATAAAAAATCCCACCAAAAATAGGCAACCGAAACAGATACTTCTCAGAAGAAGTAATATAAATGCCCATAAACACATGAAAACATGTTCAGTATCTTTGGCCATTAGAGAAAACCAACAACACCTAGACTTCATCTTACATCAAAAAGAACGACAATCATAAAGAAGTCAAATACTGGTCAGAGTATGGTGAAAAAGAAAACCTCCAATACTGGTGAAAATGTAAACCAGTAGCACCACTTAGAAATTAGTATGAAGGGCCAAAGGGTTAGCTCAGTGGTTCCAACGCCTGCCTCGCAAGCGTAAGGTCCTGAGTTCAACCCCTGGTAACCACATACAGTGCTGGGTGTGGAGACTCACGCCCACCAGCAATCAATACCACATACCACAGTGTTGGGTGTGTGGCTCATGCCTGTAATCCCAGCACTCAGGAGGAAGAGAAAGGAGGATTGCTGAGTTTGAGGCTTGCCTGAGCTACATAGTGAGCTCAGAGTTACCTTAAACTACAAAGTGAGACCCTGTCTCAAAAAAAAAAAAAAAAAAAGAAATTAGTATGAAGATTCCTCAAAAAATAAAAGTAGAAATTCCATTCAGTCTATCTATTCCCCTCCAAGTATAATCCTGAAACAGTTAAAGGCATCATTTATCATTTTACAGTGATACGTGACTATTCACATGAATAGTCCCGAATCTTGAATAGTCAAGATTTAGCTATACCAAGATAGCTAAATCTTGGAAGCAACCTATATATTCATCAACACACAAATGGATAAAAACGTATTGATATGCAATGGAGTACTACTCTGCTCAAAAGAATAAACTTGAGTCATTTGTATGAGAATGGATACACCTTGAAGCCACAGTGTTAAGTGAAATAAATCAAACACATAAATTTAGTACCAAGATATAAATAAATTGAAATACAAAGAGCATTGCTGATCAGCAGAAGGGGAAGACCTCCAGCACAACAGAGCACTCAATAGTTGGTACATGTTCAGTGCTGAGGATCAAACTCAAGGTTTTGAGTATGCTAGGCAAGTGCTCTCTAACCTCTACATCTCCAGCGCTCAAACACCATTTTTAAATAGATACTGTGACTCTGTCCATATTATGAGAATCCAGTTGTTAGTGTAAGATTATAATCCAGGTCTAGGCAACAAGGTCAAGGCTAATAACTTTGTAACACCAAAATAGTCACATTTGACATAAAAATTCATGGATGTGGGCAAAATGAAGCCCTATTTATTTATTTATTTATTTATTTATTTATTTATTTATTTTTATTTTTTATATTTTGAGGCAGGGTCTCACTTTGGAGTTCAGGCTGGCCTGAGCTCACTATGGAGCCCAGGCAAGCCTCGAGCTCAGCAATCCTCCTGCCTCTGCCTCCGGAGTGCTGGTATTACAGGCTTGAGCCACCAAGCCCAGCATATGTGGTATGTGGTACTGATTACCAGTGGGCATGAGTCACCACCCCCAGTATAGGTGTATATGGTTACCAGGACTGAACCAGGGATCTTGTGCTTGCAAGGCAGGCGCCAGAACCACTGAGCTAAATTTCCAGCCTGAAGCCCTAATTTTTAAATGACTACTAATAGGTAAAACTGTGTGCTTGGTAATTCAATAATACCATAATCCCCACAATAAAGATAACTTGGATATCTCATGTTGTACTCAGGATTTGCAAGGGAAGAAAGGGAATAGATTTAATTACAGCACACAAATCTATATTATTATTTTATAATAAACACCCAAAAAGTCAAATGCAGAAGTGTGTAAGAGATCAACCCATGCACTAGAGACTGAAAGGATCCAACAGAGGGCCTGAGTTCCACAGCAATGTCCTGCATGAGTCCATATCAAGGATCTGCACCAGGAAAGCCCAATAGTTTGCACCAGCAGGGTAAAGGATCTGTGCCAGAGGCTGAATGATCTGGCCTGGAGCCAGGAAGCAACGCACGAGGCAAAGATCAGGACTCCTTGGAAGAGAATAGAGCCATTCCAGGTAACAGCTAGGACTGGAGCTCCTCCTCCCAATAGCAGCCAAGTTTGTATCAGGAAAGCCAGCCATGGAAAGTTTCTCCTGGAAAATCAAGAGCCCTCCTAGGTCTCCCTTTATGCCATTGCAGCCGCAATCCTCAGGTGGGTTTTCTGTACCTAGAACCAATTCGAATGGGCATCCCCACTTAAATTAGCCACTAATTAATCCACCAGACCTTGCTTCACAAAGCCCAGTACTAACTGAAATGAACAAGCCATTGTCTTTACTTTTTTTTCTAACATTCTTCCTAGTCTTCTTTCTCTTCATTTCTTTTTCTTTCTTCTTCTTCTTTTTTTTTTTTTTTGAGTTTTTGAGATGAGGTCTTGCTAAATGACTAGTCTCTCAGAGTGCTGCAATTATAGGCATGCACCACTATACCCAGTTACCATTTAATATTTCTATAATCTGTGAAAAGCCATGTATCATAGTGGTAATAGCCTAGACCAAGTCACTTATAGCTGAGGACCTTGAGCAAATATCTTACTTCCTCTCTGACTCAGTGTTCTATTTTGTGAAATGGAGGAATAAAGTTACATCTATTTTAACTTTAACTTATGTGGTTGCCCAGAGCAAGGATGAATCTGGATCTTTTACAATAGACAAAGAAGTATTTTAATTTTTCAGGGATTACTCCAAAATAAAATAATTCTATATAGTTGGAATAATATTGAAAATTCCACCTTAAACATGAAGAAATGAAAATAAATTTGATTATACATTCTTCAGCTTGAAACTTAATGGAACTAACATTTGTTATTAGCTTCATTTTAGCAAATAGAAAGCAGTTTACCATTAGTTATTGCAATAATTAAGTAGTCATTTAGAAAATTTTTGAGACATACATCATATGTGATGACAGGACAAGTTTTAAATGCACTAAAGTTTGTAGTTTTTTTGTGTGTGTGTGTGTGGTACCAAGGACTGAACTTAGGCCCTTGTGCATCCAAGGTTAGTGCAGTACCACTTGAGCTAAATCCCCAGCCACAAACGTACTAAAGATTAACTATAGGGTGGGTAGGGATGTGCGTAAAAATGAGAATTAACTTGTTCATATACTGGTACAAATTCCCCAATGTTATGTGTGATTGTGAGATGTATATAAAATGTACCAATAAAGAATTCAATTTAAAAAAAAGATTAACTATAAAGATTAAACCATAAAAGTGTTAGAAAAAATTATGGAAAATATTTAAATCTTGAGTTCCTTCAGTCTTTGCTAACAATGGAAAGGAAAATCACCTCAAAATAAATATAGGTAAATTTTACCTCATAAAAATATTTCAACATGGGCTGGAGGGTTAGCTCAGTGATTCCAGCGCCTGCTTCACAAACACAAGGTCCTGAGTTCGATCCCCGGTAACCACATATAATGCTGGGCATGGAGATACGCCCACCAACAATCAACACCACATATCACAATACTGGACATGGTGGCTCACGCCTGTAATCCCAGCACTCGGGAGGCAGAGACAGGAGGATTGCTGAGTTCGCAGTGGCTTGCCTGGGCACCATAGTGAGCTCAGGGCCAGCCTGAACTACAAAGCAAGACCCTGTCTCAAAAAGCAAAAAAAAAATTTCAACATCACAAAAATCACATAAAGTCAGAAAATTTATTACAATCTTGAAAAAATTTTACATGGATCAAACAAAAGACTAATTTCTAATATGTAAAAACCTTCTATGAGTCAATAAATACAGCCAGACTTCAAAATAAAAATGTGAAAGATACACTGTAAGGCACAATAAGAAGCATAAAATTAGAATTACACTGACATATCTGTTTTCACTCATATTAGCAAAAATCAAAAAGCTTAATAACAATAGATTGCATCAGGCCAGTGGCTATAAAAATTCATACATACTTTAAGGTTGATAGCTTAAGCATTTTTACTAAACTTTAAATTATACATATGCTTTGAGCTAGAAATTTTATTTCTAGAGACTTATCTTACAGGGATACTTACAAAACTTCAAGATAACTATAAGATGATTATGTCAGCTGTTCATCCAGCATTGTCTGTAGCTTAGCAGACTTGATATAGTTTCAGTATTCCATGGTGGCTTTTGTAAGCTGTATATAAAATGTACCAATAAAGAATTTAATTTAAAAAATTCCATGGTGGGATCCTGACTAAATAAGTGCTAGACTGGAATATTATGCAAGTGTAGAAAAACAGGGTGAGAATGCCTAATTGCATGAATGTGAATAAATTTCTAAATCATACTATACAATGAAAACAAAGTCTTGCACTGTGGCACATCTATAGCTTCACCTACTCTAGGGACTGAAGCAAGAGGAATCACATGAGCCCAGGGCCAGCCTGGCTGACATAGTAAGAAAACCAACTCAAAATAAATAAGTTGTGGGCCGGAGGGTTAACTCAGTGGTTCCGGCGCCTGCCTCGCAAGCACAAGGTCCTGAGTTCGATCCCCAGTAACCACATACAATGCTGGGCATGGAAACTCACACCCACCAGCAATCAACCAGCAATCAGCACCACATACCACAGTGCCGGGCATGGTGGCTCATGCCTGTAATTCCAGCACTCGGGAGGCAGAGACAGGAGGATTGCTGAGTTCGAGGCTTGTCTGAGCTACATAGTGAGCTCAGGGCCATCCTGAACTACAAAGCGAGACCCTGTCTCAAATAAATAAATAAATAAATAAATAAATAAATGAATGAATGAATAAATAAATAAATAAATAAATAAGTTGTCAAAGTAAAAGAGTGTGATATGATCTTCCTACAGCTCCTGTGACCAGTTTGTGTCATACCCTGAACCTCCGATCAGCACTGCTCCTGAGCTCCTCTTGGAGGGCTGGCTTTCTCCTGCCTTTACCTACAGCACTCTCGGCTAACCAGGAGTATACTTAGATGAACTCCTTTCCCCCAGTAGCTTTCAATCAGTGAATCATAGGTTGATATAGAATATTTAGCTCCTTTGCCTTGAATTTTCAGTTTTTCATGGGACAACTGGGTTCTAGTTACCTTCAGTGGGAGTGGTGTGAAATTATATCCTTTACTGGCTGTTTCCCTCTCCTATCCTGCTCTCCTCTGCTTCTTGAATACGTAGTTTGCACTTTACCTTACTTCCTGTTCCAAACACTGCTCCATTTCTTCAAAAGAGCTGACCTTGTCCTGTCCTTTACTCTTCCCTCACCCGATCTAGTCATTCCTGTGAACCTGCTACTGTGATATCTGTGCTGGCCTCCATGTTGCTGAATCTCAGGTCTGCATCAACAGCATCTGACCTTCCTTGGCAGTTTGGTTCATTTGCATGTACAAACCCCACCTTCTTCACCTCCCTAGTTACTATTTCTTGTTTCTAGCTGTTTGCTCTCCATCTTTCTGAGCAGGTGATGGGCCATTGATTCTTTTCAAATGCATCCCTCTTAGTGGGTGACTCTGCTCTAAATTTCTCCTTCAAAAGGTGAAACAGACAACTCCAAATTCTTTGTCTGAGCTCAAATGTAGACCACACCACTCCAAATGTCAACATCTCCACTTGAATATCTCACACTTAGCCTTCCCCTTACTGAGGCCTCACCATTTCTACTTGATCAACTTCACTAAAACAGGAAAGAAATGAATGGCAGCTGGATCATTCCAGCTATTCCTGTGCAACACAGCCATCCTCCTCTAGCACTTTTCTCTTAAGTAAACAAATTTGTTTGTAGATCTCATCAGTTATATTTTCAAAATCTAATCAGAGCATGCCCACCTTCTTTTACCTCCTCTATACCTACCTACAGGGGACTTGTCCAAGGATTGAATGGTTAAACTGTGGAGCAAAAAAGCATACAGACTGTGAGAAGTGAAGGGTTACTCAGTAAGAAGTACAGAGTAGTGGCCAGGGATTTAGCTTAGTGGTTGCAGTATCTGCCTGGCAAGTGCAAGGTACTGAGTTCAGTCCCCAGTACCACATACCACAGTGCCAGGCTCACACCTAAGAGCCAGAGGCAGAAGGATTGCTGTGAGTTTGAGGCTAACTTGGGCTACATAGTGAGTTCAGGGTCAGCCTGAACTACAAAGCAAGATCCTGTCTCAAGAAAATAAAAATAAAATAGAAGAAGTACAGTGTAGTAAAGCATACTGTCATTCCCTTTACCCAAGAAAAACTGCCTTGAGACTTGAGACTGCTCCCGGCCCAAACTGCTTTTCTTCTGCTTTCTTCATTTACACTGATATTCTAAATAAAAGCTTGAGGCCATCTCCCTAATGCTGGGCATTCTTGGTTGAGACAGCACTTCTGGACGCTCTCAATGACTGAACATCTCCAAGTAATCATTCATTCTCTGTGCTGGCATGGTTTCACACTGTGACACCTATCCATGCCCTCCCTGCTCAGCTCTGCAACAGACTTCTTAACATGGCCTGTATTCCTCACCCTGGCTTCCCTGAGGTCTCTTCTAATATCAGTCAAGTTTTAGTGCTCTTCCTCTCAGAACCTTTATTTAGTTTCCTTTTTAGTCAGAATAAGTGTCAACCTGCTTGGGTCTTCATATCCCCACGCAAAGGCCCTATCACCTCTTTAACCTCACTCCCTTCCTGGGATGCTCTAGCTGTATGACTTCACTCTGTCAACTTTGAAGCAACAACTGTCCTTGCAGCTCATGTGTTCCTGCATGGCCAGGCCTTCTCAGCAGAGGCATACACTAGCTTTTGAAGGACAACCGAAGAGCAAGTAGAAGACTAGCATGGCCAAGATAGCAGCCCACAGCTCAGAGCATCATATCCAAAAGGTACTTGCTTCGACTGTAGAATAATGAGTAATTTCTCTCTCCTGGAAAGAACAGATTATTCTGTTAAAATTTCAAAGTCTTAATTTTTAGCCCAACTCCATTTACACTGAATGTGTAGACAGGCAGCATGCAGTCCACATCACATCCCTCTGGAAAGAGAGGTATGGAAAACCACCTCAACAAAATATTCTGGTTGCCCTGTTTACTGTAAGAAATAAACCCTTCATTGCACTAATTTAGTCTGGGGTTTTATATATGCAGGTAGTCCCCATCTTACAATGGTTCAACTTACACTTTTTCAACTTTTCAGTGATGATGGTACAAAAACAACAGAATTGCAATAGAAAATATACAGGAAACTTTTACCTTTTCCTGACCTAGGGCCCTATGGTATGAACTTTGACACTGGGCAGCAACCATAACCACACATCCTAGGCAGCCACATGGTAATGTGCCACATGAGTCAAGAGGAGAAAAGCTTTTTTCTGCTCTTCAGATTATTTGATTGGCGAGGAAGACCTGGTGAAGGTCTCTTACATTTGAGGGGGATTTTGATTGCATTAAAATAATCAAACTTCAAGAAACTTAGATATACTAACCATCTTCACAGCTCTTATCATTAGTGTCTGTCTTTCCTTACAAAATTATCATTACATTTGTTTCTTTTTTTTTTTTTCCTTCCAGAAAGTTGCATTTAGATGACTGAGGGATTTTATGGCTGAACAGTGCTCTGGAATGAGAATTCATTATAAAGAAACAAAGGTGAGCTAAGAATTACTGGTTGCTTGCATTCTAGTAAGAATTACTAGAATGGCCAAAGGCATTTGCTAAAAGAAGACTATATACAAAGGGGTGATCCAAAACTAAGCTGAATGTTTAAATTTAAAAAAATAATTACAGTAAAAGACACATTGCCATTAATCTCCCTCAAAGTACTTCTCTCTCTTCAAACACACCATCTTATCTCTTTCTCAACACTGGACAAAATACATGATCCCTGCAATTTAAAGAAGAGAGGTTTACTTTTGTTCACATTTTAGTCCACACTGACCTGGCCTCAAAGAGGAAATATGAGGTGGAAGGAGCTGGTGGAAGAAAGCTGCTCACATTATGGCACCCAGGAAGCAGAAAATGAAGAGCCAGAGAAAGAGCTATACTCTTTTAGGTAATACCCTCAATTACTAGCCTCTTCTGATCAGGCCCTACCTTCTAATATCACCTTTAGTTATAGTGCCACCATGATTCAGTCATCCTTCAAAAGCCCACCTAGGCACACATGAGGCTCTTCAGGACATCTAGATATAAACCATAGATAACACCATGTTTTTTGCCATTTTCTGAAGCAGCTCTGGAATTTCTGTTTTGTGTTTTTTTAGAAGGTGTGATTTAAAAATATGATGAATGCTGCTGCTGAGGGCCATCCTATTGAAAAGCTCATAAAAACATTACACCAGATCTTCATTTACCTTAGTCACAGGATCTACCTCTGTGAGACTTCTAACTCTTCCTCAAAGTCCAAAAGACTATCAAAGGCAAATATTTGAGCCAATCTATGACAGTGAGGCAGCCACAACAGTGCAACTAAAAACATGAAAGAAGATTTTCAGAACTGCTTCAGTAAGTGGCAAAAGTAATTGGATAAGTAAAGGATGGTATTTTCAGGGAGGTTAATGGCAATGTGTCTTTTACTGTGATAATTTTGTTCTTTAAACATTCATCATTTGTTTCAATAGCACCTCATATGGTTCATGGAAGTATCCTAGTAATGTTTGGCTGTTTCTTTCCCTTATCCTTGACAACTCCTACACATTTTCTCCAACATCAGCAATTTCTACACTTTTTCCAACTCCTAAATTTATTGATACATGCAGTTTTAGGGTACTAAAATGAACAGATATTTTTATATACATCTGAGAATACTGTGTTTTGGGTAGCAGAAAGATAAAAGCAGTTATGTATTAAGACTAGAAAGCAGCAGGCTTTCTGGATGAAGAGAAGGTAGAGAAAGAGGCAGGATGATGCAGTGCTGAGAAACTCACTTGAGGACAGGAAACAGTGACTATGAAAGAAACACAGGTGCAAAAGATTAAAAAAAAAAAAAAAGAACAACTTGAGCAGCACTAGTACCTTGCAAGCAAGTATGTTAAATAGGTAGTTTTTAGCAGCTAGAATTTGTACCAAGCTAAAACATGGTTATTGAAGAATGTCTATTCGTCAAGGTACTAAGAGCAAGGGACAGTCTAGGTTCCAGGCAGTACTGGCTGATTAACTGTCTTACTCACACTCTGAAAAATCCTGTGAATTTTGAGGAAGCTGTTCTTAGAAGGGAAGAAGGCACAAATAGGCCCCCTGATGTCCCCTGAAGCTCTCTCTGGGTTCCTGCCAGATGACAATGGAAATGATAGACATTTTAGCCTTGTTTCTGATTCTACTCTGGTGAAAGGAATAGAATTTGCCTCACTGGCTTTGCTTCTGGGTTTTGTCCTATCATTTACTCCCATGGGGAGTGGTCAGTGGGTGGAACACAATTGGACAGTACCTGTTGGGCAATGATTGTTGCCCAGGTAGATTTTCAGGAATAGGGGTGTCACCAGCCAGTGGGTGTCATTTTCCACATGAGATAGAAATAATATGGACCAATTATAGAGTAAAATAACTTATTGTAGGAAAAAAGCTTGTAGCCATAGGCAACCTCAGGAAAGAGGAAGTGAATCTAGCCACTCCATAATCAGAGAAGCTCCTAACAAAGGATATATTCCACTTATAGGGGTCCCGAGGGCCTTTTTTTTCCCCTAAAACTGGGAAAGTTTTCCAGAGAGAACAGAAGTTAATTACTGCAGGGGTATAAATTTGTTCATACGCCTAATTGTGCTTACTAATGTGTTAAATTCCCTCTCTAGGAGCAAATTTTTATTAGGGAAACACGTAATGAAGGTACAATGTCCTTTAGAGTTTTTGGTTAGACTGTCACCACCTTTGCTTGCACCAGTCTCATCCAGTTTGTCTGTCTGTCTCATTTTCTTATTCCAGGAGCAACACTGGTTTGCTCAGTTCACTGACAGCCTGATTTCCTTTCCTCTCTTACCACCCAAAGTTGTTCCTACTGTGTTCTCTAAGAATTCCTGTCATTGCCCACCTGTCTCTGAAGAAGAGGAAACCTTCAGCCCTGGTGAGCCTTCTGAGGGCTGTTCAGGGCTTTTCACCCTTGCCCCATCTTTGGTCTGTTGGGCAATGTTGTTGGCACTAAAAGACATGAGGGACCAATTGCTATGCACAGTTAGGGAGCAAGACAAAGGAGGAGATGCCATTGTGCAGGTCCTGGGGCCTTAATCACACTCACAATGATCAGTGTAGTCTGGAGCTCTGGCTTGTTCTCCATCATGATCACTGAAATTTGGGGGACTTCAGTGTTTCTCACCCATAAATGATAAGCATTTTGCTTCCCTACCCAGTTTCTAGCACAACCCGGAAATGTCCCAGAATTTGTTCAATGAGAACAAAATGTTTTTTTTTTCTTTTTTTCTTTATTGGTTCCTATTTGCCTGCTGATACAAAAATGAATACATTCATCTTGGGGAGTTGGCACATGTATATATCACATCTTCATTCTACTTCCTCTTCCTCTCTATTCGCCCTCCTTCCATCTCCAGATTCCCTTTTGATTTGCAAAAGATCTATTTCTCAGTTTCCTCTTCTTTGTCCTTTATTTTGCTCTTAAATTTATTTATACTTTGGGTTTCTCATGAAAAAGAAACCATCCCATGTTTAAGCTTCTGATTCTGAATTATTTTACTGAGCATTATAGTCTCAAGGTCCATCAGTTTCCTGCAGATCACTCAAATGTTATCTTTTTGTGAATAAATAACACTAGTACATTTTTATCCATTCATCTGTTGGTAAATATATAGGCTACTTCTAGGATTTGGTTATTACGAGTTGTGCTGTTTTAGAAATGAGCATTTTGTATCATTGTAATACGATGTCCTTAACTCTTTAGGAAAGATACCAACAAGGGGAATACCTGGGTCAAATGGAATTTCTACCTTTAGAGGCTTTTTTATTTGTTTGTTTTGGTTTTATGTGTGTTTTTGTTTTATCTTGTCTTTTTAGAAATCTCCATAATGGTTTTACTTGTTTACATTCCCACCAGAACTGTAAAAGGAATCCCTATTCCCCAGTCTCTCTAAGATTTGTTTTTTGGGGGGATGTTGATGACAGCTCCTTCTTTCTGAAACAAGATAAAATCTCAGTGTTGCATTAAATTGCATTTCTCTCATGGCTGGATATTGAATGTTATTTCATATATTTCTGTTTCATTTTTACTTCTCTGAGAACTATTCATTTCAGTTTCCCATCTTTTAAGTGGGTCTTTTACTTCTGTGGGTTTAATTTCTCTGTGTTCTTTATATAATTTAGATATTAGTCCTCTGTCTGAAGAGGAGCTCCCATTCTGTAGTTTGTCTCTTCATTCTGTTGGTTGTTTCTTTGCTGTAAGAAGCTTTTAAAATTTGATGTAATCTCATTTATTGATTTTTGATGTTATTTCTTGTGCACTTGAGGTTCTGATCAGGAAGTCCTTGCCTATGCCTATGTTTTCAAGAATTTTACCCACTTTATCTTCCACTTAAGTTGTTTTTCTGTTTTAATGTCTAGGTCTTTGATCCATTTTGATTTTATTTATTTTCATGGTGAGAGATATGTTGAGAGAAGATTTGATCTTCTGCATGTAGATAGCCAGTTTTCTCATCACCATTTGTTGAAGAAGCTTTATTTTATGTACTGTATATTGCTGACACCCTTGTCAAAGATCAGATGTCTGAATGCATCTGGGTTTGTTTCTACATCCTCTGTTCTGTTCCCTTATCTATATATTTGCTTTTGTGGCAGTTAATTCTATGCTGTTTTCATCACTGTATTTTTGTCATATAACTTGAGGTCAGAGATTAATGATACTTCCTGGTTTGTTCTTGTTGCCCATGATTAATTTTGCTATTCTGGGTCTCTGTTGGATGGTTGCATATGAATTTTAGGATTCTTTGAAACCTCTATGAAGACTGCTGTTGGTATTTTATTTGGGTTTGCATTAAATCTATAAATTGGTTTTGGTAATATGGATATTTTGACAATGTTAGTTCTGCTTATACAGGAACAGAGAATGTATTTCCATTTTCTTGTGTCTTCTTTGATCTCTTTTTTCAGAATACTGTTTTTTTTTTAGAGGTCTTTCACTTTCTTTGTTAATACCTTGGTATTAAATTTTTTGAAGCTAATGTGAATGGTATTTTTAAAATATTTTTCTCAGTGTGCTCATTTTTTGGGGTACAGAAATGCCTTTGATTTTTATGTGTTAGTCTTATATCCTACTTTGTGGAATTTGTTCATTAGTTGTAGGAACTTTTTGGTGGATTTTTTGTTTTGTTTTGTTTTAGTCTTTTCATAGGATGGCATCATCTGAAAATAAGGGTAGTTTGAGGTCATTTCCTAATATATTCCCTTTTATTTCTTCTCTTTCCTGATAGTTCTGGCCTAAGTATCAAGTACTATAGAGAACAGTAATGATACTTTGTGATAATTCTCCTAGACCAACACTTTTGTCATTAGATGATTCATGGAGGGTAAAAAGGACATGCCCATGGTAAGTTCTAGGATAAAGAAAATACTATAGCCCCTTTGTGAATAAATTTCCAAGTGACTTCTTTCTAAACAGTTTTTAAATACACGTTGTTGGCTGTTTTTAAGTAGAGGGTTTTCTTCTTTAATATTCAAAGCTAATATATTATTTTAATGTGAATATTGTTAAAGATGTAAAATGAAGTACCATAGGTATTTCCTACTCATTAGTTGAACAAAATGGACTCCAACTGTGCTTACATAATGTGCCTGTTTCATACACTCACAAAGTGAATACAGTTTTTCCTTTATCTCTATCTACTTTTGTAAGTCTGGAGAATATAGATCTGTGAATAGAATTGCTTAGTGAAAAGATACATACATTTTGGGAGTGAGGGCTGGCAATCAAACCCAGGACCTCATACAAGGTAGGGAAGCTCTTTACCACTGAGCTACACTCCTGGGCTCTAGAAGGCATGTGTATTTTCAGTCTTGACAGCAATTGTTAAATTATTCTCCTGAAAATCTTTGGCAATTAATCTGACTTCAAAGAATACAGTGGAAATGACTGTTTCCCCAGAAGTCACCATCAAGAGGTGTAAACAAATTTGTCAGTCCTTGATTATATTTTTTCCTTGTATTTACAAGTTTTTAATTATCACTGGGGCTAAGAATGTATCATTTGCCTATTATAACATTTGTCATTTTTCCATTAGGTTTTTTACTGTGTACTTTGAAAACACTTTGCATATTAAGAACAAGGGTCATCATCATTTTTATGAGCTTAGAGGCTTCACGTTTAGCTGAAATAGCAGTTAAGAAGTCTGAACATTTATGTGCTTTGATCTATTTTTCCACTAAAAGAATTGTCTCAGAAAACAGCTAAAAATCCAAAGAAGGTAAGACTCAAAAGAATGGTACTTACTATTAAATGGAAACAACCAACTCTTACAGATGAAACTATTGTGCGACAATATGCAATATGGAAAATGCTGCTGCAAATGTAGTAAGCCAAATGCAAACTAACTACATGAAAATAACAGCCACAGAAAACATGCAAAGACCCTATGAAAATGATATCTTCCTGGAAAGGAATATTGAAAAATAAAAATAAGAATATGTATGAGACAGAAGTGGAAGAGAAGCTTTTAATGATAAACATTAACTAAATGAATGGAGAGATAAAATATAGACAGGTAGAGAGGTGTGGCGACAAGGGATTTAAAGATATACTGTGTAACCAGAGACATGTTTTCCCCTGCATTGGCATGTACAACACAAACAAAAGCATCAATGGACTCTTCCAGCTACATTCCCCAGCCTCAGTCACTTGTGCATAACTTCATGAAGTCACAACTGTCTTTCCTGTTTTTTTGTTGCTACAACTATGTAATACCCCAAACCAGGTAATTTATAAATTTGAAAAACTAGAGACATAGATAACCTGTGTGGATTATTATAAAAGACTCTCTAATTTATTGCTACATGGTAGATTTTTCTTATTAATGTATTTTGCACTAGCACACATTGTTTCACTGCAAATCAGTTTTTGTGATAGGGTATGGAAAGGGGATAGTTGGTAAAATTAATTCATACCATAGCAACAATGAACATGAGACCTTCTGGGCACAGCAGTTGCCATGACATAGTGGAAAGTGTCCCCAGACTCACACATTGAGCATGAATTGAGATATTTGAATATCTCATACAAACAAGCTCTGCCTGCCCTATTGTTACTGAGTTTCATGAAAGAAAATTTTACCACCTGATTGTATGGTTTTCACCCATGCTAAAAATCCTTCACTTCTGGAAATAACTCATTTTGGTCTTAGGAACATCTTCATACCTGATTTTATTTTCTATGGTAGCTCGAAGTCAAATGGCCAATAGCTTTCTTCAAATTCAAGAGAAAATAGGAAGTCTAGAGAGCACACTGGTCAGTCTGTAAGAGAGCATCTGTATTAGGTCATAACATCAAGACTCTCACATATACTCTCTTGTACAGCTATGCAGAAGTCTGGAAACCCTCACCTGCTATGACTTTGGACACCTAACCTGTCCATGAAAATGCCAGTTTTAGCTTTTTTGTTACAAGAGGCCAAGAAGCTCTTGTTCAACATTAATCTTCTTGGTTTTACTGTCACTGGAGCCAAGGACACTAGCTAGAGTTTTTAATCAGAATCACATCTACCCTACCTGTCTGAAACCTAGGGGGTAACTTGCATGCCACAGTCAAGGTTTCCTTGGTTGTGAGGCCAACAGAGGTCCAGGCAGCTGGTAGGGTCCTCCTAGCTGACACTCTGTCCCCAAGGTCCTTCTGTGCCAGGCCTTGGACCTCCATCTCTCCATCGAAGGTGGAGTGCTCTCTGCATCACCTGTGGGAGTGACCTGCACTCTATTGCTCTGTGCCACCAGCTGAAACTCTTATCCTCATTTTCTAGTGCCTACTAGGTTGCCTCCTGTCTACTGACAGGTGACTAGATATGTGTCCCCAGAGTTGCTCTATGAAGCCCACAATGGTGGCTATTGTCATACTTTCTGAGCAGCAGAGTAGACCCACTGACTACATGAGCACTCCCTTGTATCCATACCCACACTCTGAAGGCTACATCAGGGAACAGGAAAGCAGATGCCAACAGTAGCTATACTGCGCCCTGTGTGCTGGGGCAGGGCACCAAAGCTTTCTGGCTGGAGGGCCAAGGTTATAGGTCCTGTGGGCAGCTGTTCACCCTGTCTCTACTCAAATCAGCACCTGCCCACACTGCAGTGAAACCAGTGGGGTCGTGGCTCTGGTCACTTGGTACCTGAAACCTTTTCTCTCTCCCTCCATCCCTTACCCCTTCTCAAAAACCTAACGACCTGGCCAACTGTCTAGAGTGTGCTGTAAGGGCACCACTCAGCCCAGCCAGCCTGGGCTCCTAGCAGGTTCTGTGGCCCTCTGGCTCCTGGGATCTCCCATGTGCAAAGCGGTGATTGGAGCTTCTCTTTGGTATGAGCATATCCTTCCTATTTGCAGGTCTAGAAATTAATCTTGGCCAAGCATAGTAAGGTTCTTACTGAGGATCATACATTTGCCTGACACAAAGCCTGAAACCCCAGGTACTCCCAGCGAGGCACAAGACTGTGCTTGACACAAAGCCTGAAACCCCAGGTACTCCCAGCGAGACACAAGACTGTGGGCCAACATTCTCCAGGATAAAGTGTCATATGTGAGTTGGGGACAGGTCCCCAGCAGCACCGTTCACTGAAATCATGACTGAGATGGTAAAATGGCTCTTTCAAAACTGAGCTGCTTCTCCAAATTCCTAAGGATCCCTTCTGCACTCAGATCTGACGAATGGATAGACTATGCCAGGTATAGACTATGCCTGGTATCAGGTAGGGAATTTGTTTCCTTCACACAAGGGCGGGAAAGAGCAAAGGATGGTGAGAATGAGACAAGCTAGAGCTTTTATCTCAGTGTATTTCCTCTTATTTTCCTTCTTTACTGTAAGAGCCGTTGCACACATAAATACAACATGGTGATTTGAAGCAGTGAGATGCCCCCCCCCCACCATGTCCTTTGGAACTAGCTGCTTTTTAATTTTTTTTTTTTTTTGAGACAGGGTCTCGCTTTGTTCAGGCTGGCCCTGAGCTCACTACGTAGCCCAGGCAACTGGAACTCAGCAATCCTCCTGTCTCTGCCTCCCGAGTGCTGGGATGACAGGCATGAGCCACCATGCCCAGCACTGTGGTATGTGGTATTGATTGCTGGTGGGCATGAGTCACCACGCCTAACATTGTATGTGGTTACCGGGATCGAACTCAGGACCTTGTGCTTGGGAGGCAGGCACAGGAACCACTGAGCTAAATCTCCGGCCCTGAAAATGTTTATATTTATTAATACATGTTTGCAGTACCTAATGGTTACATTCTCTGTGGGGAATTGATATGTCTACATAACTCACCTTTTCAAAATCCCCTCTCTTTAGCCCTAACATGGTGGTGTAAGGCTGTAATCCTACCACTCAGGAGGCCAAGAGAGGAGGATCACCAGAGTTTGAGGCCAACCTAGGCTGTCCAGTGAGTTCAAAGACAGCCTGAATTCCATAGTGTGATCCAGTTTCAAAAAACAACAACAACAAAATAAATAAATAAATAAATAACCCTCTATCTCTTGTTCTCTTTCCTTTTGTAAAAGATCCCTGTTACCTATTACGTCTTTTATTTTGCTCATTAAATTACTTATTTTGGGGGTTTTCAATATAAGTCATGCTATATTTAAATCTATGGGTTTAACTTATTTCAATTAGGATTATGGTGTTGAGGTACATCCATTCTTGTACAAATGACTCATTTATCCTTATGACTAAGTAGCACTCCACTGTGTATAAATACATTTTCTTTACTCATTTATTGCTTGCTGGACATATAGTCACTTCCAAAGTTCAGATATTATGAATTGTGTACTACAAGAATGGGTATGATGTCTTTAGTTCTCAAAAAAATCCTGAAAAGAAGATACCTAGAAATAAATAGCTGGGCTGAATGAAATAGTAAAGCTTTTCACCAAAATAAATGTTACTTGCCTTTCTTGGTAATCAACAAGCAGTATGAAACAGTAAGTGTGGCCACATTTAAAATTTTTCAGTATGCAAATCAAAACACTGAGATTGAAGCCAAGCATGGTGGCTCATGCCTGTAATCCAACACTCGGGAAGCAGAGGTGGGAGGATTGCTGAGTTTGAGGCTTGCCTGGGCTACATAGAGAGCTCAAGGTCAGCCTAAACTGCAGAGCAAGAGACCCTGTCTCAAAAAAACATAACAAAAAAAAAAACACAGAATGATCTTAGTAATCTATCATATGTAGCTCATTGTACTCAAACTTGTATCATTTAATTATGTCATTGATATAAATAATGATTGCTTTTAGTGGTTTTCTAAATTCCATGAGAATTTTATACTTAGATCATATCTCTATTTGTAGCCCCTCTCATGTTCCATTTAATAATTCAACCACTGAAAAACAGTAACTTGGGGAAAAAAAATACAAGTAGAGCCTTAGGGCCTATAAACCATCTGATAGGAAAGTTGAGGTCTACAGAAAAATTGAGACAGAACGTAACACAGAAAAACAAAGGGACATGTACTTTCTCACTGGCTCCTATGGACTTAACCTACCAAAGGCAGAGAAAGTGAAAGTCTTTGAAAGCCCTCAGGGAAAAACACAGCAGCAGGACAGACTAGTGGATACTGTGAGCTGTAACACTTGATATTTCTCATTTAATGATCTATCTGTTCACCACTGTTCAGTCTTAACAACCCATACTCAGATCTGATTCAGGAACATAAGTGGCAGTGTGGCCCTCTGGTGGCTTCTACAAAACAGATTTCTGTTATATATTACAGTGCAGCATGTGAGAGTTCTGCAAGTAAAGGCAAAGTCATCAAGTTGGTAAAAGAAAATGACTAGAGCTAGCAATCACCATCAGATTTTCTTGAAATCACTGGTTTCCCCACAATTAGATGCTACCTCTTCTTTACTTGACACTCAGGTAATTTGTCCACGCAGTAGCCCAGCCCTCCCAAGGAGTATGTCTGGGTCACCTGCAGTTCATAACATTTTTTTTTTTTTGAGACAGGGTCTTGCTTTGTAGTTCAGGCTGGCCCTGATCTCACTAGGTAACCCATCCAAGCCTCGAACTCAGCAATCCTCCTAGGATTATAGGCATAAGCCATCATGCCCGGCTTGTGGTATGTTGTAGGAAAGAGAAGGGAACGTAACTATAACCTTTGCATTAGGTGCTAGTCTCCTGTGAGTCCACGGTACACAGTGAAATAATAACTAGGTAGAAATAAGGCTTAGAGAAGCTAAGCTTGGCCCTGATCCATGCTACTCTGGGTAGCAAAAGACTCCAGGCCCCAGCCTGCCACAACTTTTATTTAGCACCTCTACAGTAAAAAAATGTGACAAAGACTCAGAGGGC
Organism: Thryonomys swinderianus; assembly: GCA_004025085.1. Classification (NCBI taxonomy): domain Eukaryota; kingdom Metazoa; phylum Chordata; class Mammalia; order Rodentia; family Thryonomyidae; genus Thryonomys; species Thryonomys swinderianus. The sequence goes on from PVIC010006460.1 coordinate 53,947, forward strand.
AGGGCAGACACCGGCAATGGGGTAGTTCCACTCTGAAGTATCACAGCATGTAGGACCACCCGAGTCCTTGTTACCACAGGTGAAGGTAAATCCAAAGTTCATAGGCAGGCAGAAAGGACTGGTCAATTTTGACCCTCCAACAGGATTGTTCCCAACAGTATGTGGTACTGATTCCTGATGGGCCTGAGTCACCATGACAGATATTGTTCTATGTGGTTACTAGGGTTTGAACTGAGGACCTTGCGCTTGCTAAGCAGGTGCTGGTAGCACCGAGCTAAATTTCTAGCCCATTCATAACATCTTTCATTTTGACATGAAATGAATGGCCTGGT